>JASAMX010017687.1:15000-26734 GCA_030248175.1 Microlaimidae sp. YZB2_3 | reverse complement strand
CTTTTCTATTACACTAGGCCAACTCTTTAGAAATGCCTGTAAATTTTATAATATGCAAAATATCTGGGGCCCATCCACTATACCCGTGCTGGGCGTTTCTTATAAAAGAAACTGCTGGGCGCATATTTTTACATTTAAAATTGTTCCTATACCTCAAAATGATTTTACTTCCTAACCTAGCATTTTTAAATAACCTGAAACAAAAAACTTAACTCGATTATTTGATTCTCAAAACATAATAAAATACAAATTTAGCTTGTTTATTATTTATTTGTTCATTTAACATCAAATTCAGGTGCTGTATGTTTTATTAGCAAAAATTTGTTGAGAACTTTGCTATAACTCTAATAGTATGATGCTTTAACGTGATTAAAACGAACGTATTGCAAAATTTCTTTTTGCACCTTGTGTCGCACCTGCAAAACTTTGGGACTCTCGTGTCGCAGATTTCAATTTTTGTACCCATTCAAAAAACCCAAACTACTTTGTGATCTAAAAAATGCTCTAAAATTTCTTAATATAGTCTTTTTCAATAGTTTAATTCCTAGATTTTACTTTGTATTTTTTGTGTCTAATTTGTAGATTCTTTATTTGACTTGATGTAAATTATGTTTTTTTATTTGCATTTCATAAATTGTATAGGTAAATAAATACTAGCTGACCGCGATATTTGCAGTATTGAATCGATTATTTAACTACAAAAACATCCAAAATTTTTCACTAAAGCGGATTAATAACAAAGATTAAAAACTATATTTTAATAATTATTTATCAAATTATTTAACTTGGAACTTAAATGCAAATTTTTTAAGGACTAAAGTTAGTTAATTTTTGTATATTTTGTGAAAATGTGGAATTAAAAAAAATCTGCGTTCTTATTTGTTTTTTTTTAAAAACGTCATTACCGCACAATTGGTCCCCTCATGTATGCATTTTAATTTTTAGCGTCAGCCAGATATAATTCAACCATAAGTTTAGTATTATATTACATAAACTTTGCATCTATAATAAATACTTTAGTTTACTTTACTTTTGGAGTTAATGGGTTTTAACATTTCGTTTGTAAACGCTAGTTTGATTGAGTCCAGTCAATTCCTGGTCCTAACCGTTTAATTTCAATCACCTACTTATCTGTCAAAATTCCAACCGCCTATCGAGATTGTGGCGCAGTGGCAGAACATACGTCTTGCATACTGAAAGTAACTGGATCGAGTCCCGACTAACACACGTAACGTTGTTATAATATTGATGTTTTTTTAATATTGTTATATGATGTAGTATTTGGTTGCACTATTTGTGCTGATTACTATTGACCTTGCGTATCTTGCTTTATGTGAAATAAATACATAAATAAATTTTTGAATGTCATCTAAGTTGCTTAAAATATCGAAAATGAGTTGTTTTAAAACTGTTGATTTCCCTTATTTTTTGGTTAGAAAAACACAAATAAAATAAGGAACGTACTAATTATCATACTAAGCATTAAATCAGCTGCGCGAAACACTGCTCGATGCAAATTAAACGACGCCATATGCATATGTTAACAGGGGCAAATTTCACATAACAATAAACATACTAATGGGAAAAATTGATTTTTTTTCCAATCCAATGAAATTAAACATACAGACTATGGTTGAATTATATCTGGCTGACGCTGAAAATTAGAATGCAGACATGAGGGGACCAATTAAAATTGTGCGGTAATGACGTTTTTTTTAAAAAAAAAACAAATAAGAACGCAGAATTTTTTTTAATTCCACCTTTTTACAAAATATACTAGAATTAACCAACTTTAGGCCTTTAAAAATTTGCATTTGGATTTTAAATTAAGTAAATTGATAAATAATTATTAAAATACGGGTTTTGATATTTATTATTAAACCGATTTCGTTAAAAAATTTTGAATGGCTTTGTTGTTAAATAGTCGATTCAATACTGCAATTTTCGCGGTCAGCTAGATTTTATTTGCCTATAGTTCTGAATAAGGGTTTTTTAGGGAGAGGGTACATGACAACCAGCACCAATCGTACGTAGAGGAAGAATTGAGAAACAGCAAGCGACTAAAGGTAAACCCAATGTGGCTGCAACAGTTGTTCGATGGATTAAAAAATGCCCCCCATTAAGTAGCCATTCAAATCACAAGAATCTGACCTTACTTTATCAGCCAATTAGATTTGATTTAGTAGGGAGGATTTGTTTTATAAAGTGACGTTAGATTCTCGTGATTTGAGTTGTTACTTCTTGATTTGAATAGTTACTTAATGGGGGGCATTTTTTAATCCAAGGAACAACTGTTGCAGCTACGTTGGGTTTGCCTTTAGTACATTTTACGGTTTCAAATATTTCAAATATTTTTTGGTTTAAATCTCGACACCTTCCCATCAAAATTTTTTAAATACTTCTTAATATTACATAAGCAAAATCTTTTTTTTTGGGATTTTTGTGTTTTTTTTTCCCGCTTCGAAGGTATGGCGCTGGTTGCGCACATGGTTTTCACTTTTTTAATATTTCAGCTACAAAAAATGCTTCTGTTTAAAAGTTTGGCATGGAATTTTTAACATTAATTTTTAAATTTAAAATAGTTTTACAACCAAAAAATTAAAAAACCTTTGTAGGTTTAAAATTTGTTTTAAAGCACAAATTTCAACTTTATTTTTGCTAATTCGAAATTATTGTTCATTTTATTTTAGTGATGATTTCTAACTGATGCGATGTTAATTAAAACACCAAAATTTATGTAGCACAAACTGATGTATTAAAGCGCTTTGACCTAGTGAAACATAGCATTGTGTAGCAATTATAATTTAGTGCAAGTTTAAACTAAAGAAACTCAGAAAACTACAATTTTTTTTAATTTTATTTTTTTTTCCACTTTTAACCTCTCTCGTACAGTAAAAAACGCTTATTAGGAACTAGTCTATTATAGTTAAATTTAACTAAAGTTGCAAACAAGTTTACGTGAATACATTTAACAAAAATAACAAGTAAGCTTTTAATAATATAATAATTTTATGAATAATGTGGTTTAATAATTGTTTATTAATATTATTAAGAAAACTTAAAAACGGACAATTTTAAATGCATTAAATCACAAGAGTTTTTTGATAAAAATTGTTTTTTTATTATTCAAGCCAGAAAATTGACAAAAATGAAAAAAGTTATTATACGTATGTATATTTTTAATTACAATTTTTAAGCACAGTTAACAAAGCTTTAAGATGTAAAATCATTAGAAAAAAGTACCCTGTATCACAAAACAAAATTAATTGCTAATAACCAAAAACGCGAACTATCATACTCAAAACTAAACTCACCAAGCAACTAAATTAATGATTAAGTATTTTCAATATCAAAACTAAGTTGATTAGAAAAAACAGCATTGGGTTATTTTGTCATACTAAAATAAGCAAAACATTTTTTATATGTTTTGGGTGCATTTTATAAAAAGTTTTTATTTTTAAAAACAATCCATTTGTTTTCATGGGTGGCGCGGGAGCGCCACGGGGCGATTTAGCCCCGTGGCGCCGCGCCAACCATAATTAGAGAACGTGGGTAAATTTTGAAATTCAGAACCTTCTTCTTCTTCTTCTTCTTCTTCTTCTTCTTCTTCTTCTTCTTCTTCTTATTATTATTCCAACGCTCCATTCTTAAAAACGATATTCCTCATTCGTTACTGATTGATCAAAAATAAACATGGGCTCATTAGAAAGAAGAAGGAATTACGCAACTTTCTTAGGAAGCACTTTTTTCATTTAGGTCCTTGTTATCGATTTATTGATCAAAATAAAAAAATTGGAAAATAGACAAATAAAAACTCCCAACCGCACAATAACAGCCTTTTGGCAACAATAAGGATTGTACAGAGCAGACAACCAACATCCCCTCATAAAAACCGCACAAAAACAGCAGACCGGTTTTAATTGGTGGCAGAAACGGCGCCAGTTCCCAGCGCCATCTGCTTCAACCGCGCGGAAAACGGCAAAAACAACAGAGTACTTTTTTTAATTCTTGCATTACTGATGACAAAATTCATTCAAAGTTTTATTTATTAAAAAATAATAATAAGCGTCGGTGGCGCGGGAGCGCCACGCGCCGGTAATCATCGGTGGTGCGGGGTGCCAACTGCAATTTAACCCACGGCACCGCGCCAACTATACTTAGACAACGTGAGTAAATTTTGTTATTTATGTTCATCATCTTATTATTATTATTATTATTTTTACTTTAAAAATTATAATTGCAATCATTGGCGCACGGCATCGCGCCAACTTTGTCTGGAGCGCAACTTCACCGCACTAACTATAATTAAACAACGTGGGTTAATTTTGTAATTTAAATTTATCTTCTTCTTCTTATTATTTTTTATTTTATCTCGGCAACGGAATGATTATAAACATATGTCATTGCGCAGCTAAAACTATAGTTTATTAGGCTATTTTTTAATTTAATTCAAAAAAGTGGTAGACTAGCCTTGAAAAATGCTCTAAGAATAGAGCAGGAAAAAGGGGCGATTTTTCCCCGGGCGTATGTTTAGACAGAAAAGATGTAGACTAGTCTGAGATGGACATTATGTGGACTATAGGAAATTTGCATTTGGTTTGGCCAGCTGCTCACTAAATAAAAATTTCTACGATATGATAATGATTTGTTTATACATTGATCTAATCACACAGCACTGTTGCATTTTTTTTAGTTTGATGAAATGTCAATTGAAAAATTCAATTGTTTTACTCACAGCAATCTTTGACAAGCGCGAAATCGCCACTTTTTCAAATTTATAGTTGTTTCTTAACATACAAATATAACCTTCTAATTGAAAAAGTGGCGATTTCGCGCTTGTCAAAGATTGCTGTGAGTATGATTTTTTCAATTGACATTTCATCAAACTAAAAAAAATGCAACAGTGCTGTGTGATTAGATCAATGTATAAACAAATCATTATCATATCGTAGAAATTTTTATTTAGTGAGCAGCTGGCCAAACCAAATGCAAATTTTCTATAGTCCACATAATGTCCATCTCAGACTAGTCTACATCTTTTCTGTCTAAACATACGCCCGGGGAAAAATCGCCCCTTTTTCCTGCTCTATTCTTAGAGCATTTTTCAAGGCTAGTTTTAATTAGAATTTAGGGTATTTGACTTAATTTCGGCCACGCCTTAATTTCTACCACAAATTTAGGTTGTTAAAAAATTAGCTTATTTTTAAAACAAAAAAGAACCAGCACAAAACTAACTGAATGAATTTTCAATAAATTATTTTGGCAATGTTTTTTAATTCCTGTGATTCCGCATTATTACTATCAACATTTTCATACAAAAAACTGCATTTTTGAGATTTTCTGAATGTTTGCTCTGCGTTTACTATGTATAAAATTTAAGCTTTTAGATTTAATATCATCGAAAAATAGTTCCCTGTATAGTGTTGTAAAAAGTTACTTTTACTTTTACTTAAACTAGTAAAAGGAAAAATTTTTCGATTACTTTTACTTGTACTCGACTTTTAAAATTTCACTTATTTTTGTATTGTATTGTAAATTTATTTTGACTTTTACTCTTACTCAACTTTTGAAAATTCAATTACTTTTAAGGTCTATTCATACTTATGACAAAATGTCCTTTGGACAAAGTCCAAAGGACAAACCAAAACGTCCTTTGGACAAGCCAAAACGTCCTTTGGACTTTGTCCTTTGGACGAAGTATGAACGCTACTCAGAATTTGTCCTTTGGACTTTGTCCAAAGGACAAAATCCAAAGGGAAAAGTCCAAAGGACAAGAAGTATGAATACGTTGTCCTTTGGACTTTTCCCTTTGGACTTTGTCCTTTGGACAAAGTCCTTTGGACTTTTCCCTTTGGACTTTGTCCTTTGGACAAAATCCAATGGACTTTTGTCCTTTGGACTTTGTCCAAAGGACGTTTTGTCATAAGTATGAATAGACCTTTACATTTTACTCTTAATCGTATTGTTTTCCTGTCTTACTAATTTAAGTAAAATTTAAGTAAATTCAACGATTTCGATTCAACGATTCAACGGTTAAGTCCATTTTTCGCTGTTTCCTTGATTTTTTTTTCTCCACTCTGTGTTTTTAGCGAAAAAATCGAGTGTTTTTTGTACAAGAAACACAATATCTTAACAAATACTAAACCAATCTTAACGATCAAGCTATCAAATTAAAGTAGCAAATAGCCGCTTTCTTTGACTGCATAATTTGTAACTTAAATTGCTATACCCAATGAGAAATGTTTCACGTACAAAATTGTCGAAAAACGCCATTTTTTAGGGGTTATAAGTTCTTAGTCACTGGAGATATTTTGTAGAAAAAATTTTGTGGCCTATTGGGGGCAGAGTTAAAGTTTTTACAAAAAATTATTAAAATCGGAGACAAAAAGTATAATTCCGCACGGCACCTTTAAAAAAATAGGTCTTTTACTTTTACTTTACTTAAACTAAAAAATCACAAATTGCTTTTACTCTTATTTTGCTTAATCTAAAGTTTTGCAATTTACTTTTACTTTTAAATAAAATATTCGAAAATCATTACTTTTTGCAACACTATCCCTGTTTCACAAAATAAAGTCAACTGCTAATAATCCGAAACCCAGAATATCATGCTCGAAACTAAACTCGCCAAGTAATTAAATTAATGATTAAGTATTGTCATAATACCAAAATTAGGTTGGCTAGATAAAAAAACAGCATTGGGTTATATTGTCATACTAAAATAAGCAAAACATTTTCGAAATTTTTTTGCCGTATTTTATGTAAACTTTTTATTCTTAAGAACACGCCAGAATGTACAAAACAAATATCCATTATTAAATGAGTTTTGATTTAAATTGTAGAGTAATTGTTGATATAAAAAAATATTTTTTAACCCTTTGTGATTTTTTTGTTTAAAAAGCGCTGCAAATCCACAGAAGGGAATTTCGTCAGTGCTGCTCAGTGTTGAACCGCGCGTCATAGTCGGCTTCGTCGAAAAGTTTAACAAGGAGGAGCACTGACGCGGAATGCCTTCGGCGGATTTGCAGCGGAAAGCACCCCGAAGGGTTAATCCATAGTAGTTGAGAAACATTTAACACAAGCTTTAGTTTTCCCTTGTTTAAATTTATATTAAAAATGTTGCTTAAAAAAGCCTTGTTATTGCCTCTAAAAACCTATCATAGTCCCTGATTATTAAAACGTTCATACCTTAAGCCTAGTCAAAAAAGTTTACAAAATGTAAAAAATTAGAATTTTGCTTTTGATTTTTTGTTTATAAATAGTTGCCTCAGCTATTTTCTTTTTTTAACAAGTTTAGAGTGTCCTTTGTATAAAATTTTTAAACGCATTTATAATTTTGCCAAAATTTAAAACCCTTAAAAAATTCTTAAAACATTTAAACAACTTTAAAATGTTTAAAACAAGTTTTTTTTAAACAATAACTACAAAGATTGCGTAGAAACATTAAGTGCCTGAATTGGAAAATGCCCTAAGTAGATCGCTAACCCTCAAATGTAGTTCCCACTGCTCTCTAAATTTTCTTTGTAATTTTTTGAAACGAGACAATTTTTGTTACTTTACAACTTTTAAAAATTATTGTAATTTTAACAAATAATTGTTACTTTTTCACCGATTATTTATTATTTTTGGTTTGTCAAAAATTACTTTGTTAAAAAATGTACAAATTATTTACTCGGTTCAAAATTCCAAAAACAGGCTTTTGGAATCTATTAAGTAAATTTAGAGAGTGGTATAATTAGAGATCTGTTTTTGTTTTCCACCAGTGAGGCAATTAAGGTACGCCCTAATTAGCGTGCCTTAATTAGGATACACCCATTAATTGTATGTTACAATAAACTTCTGAATTGTGCTTAAGCAATATATGTAGTCACCTGTTTTCTTTTTTATGTTACATAATTTATTACCAAAACATTTTTTGTACCTGATAAGACTTTATTGCAAGTAACAAAGGCATAAAAATATTTAATTTTTAATTGCCACACACAGTTTTTTATTATTGTGCAATGATCTTGCTGTGTTTAACATTCTGAAAATTATGGTATGATGACTTATTATTTTATAAACCAAAACCATATTTACTTCGTTTACAAAAAATTAATATTTGGAATTAGATTTTTAGTATAAACTAAGAGCTTCTAAGTTTTGTAGTTCTTTCTGGGTTTTAGTAGAAGGCCAGAGACTTTATATGGGACCGAAAAAACGCAAATAAACGAATTTATAAAAAATTAAATAAAAATACTGTAAATAAAATCAAAAAGAATAATTAAATGCATTTATAAAAAAAATTTAATTGGTTATTTTACGTTATTTTATAAAAGAGTAACTCCATAAAGTGATAACTTTAAATTAAACAATTGTTGTTTATTTGATCGCGCACTAATTTGTTTGTATTTTTTTAACGCTATTTTAAAACGGTTTTTTAATCAAATTTAAAACTGTGAGTATTAGAATTATGACTATATTTCCAAAGCTACTTTCTAAAATATCGTAAAATATACAAAATTAAATTTAATATTTCGTCAAATATTTAAAAATTCTAGTTTATGTGCAAATTATAATTTAAACTCTTGTTTAAATTCTATGCCAAATGTTTTGAAGTTTAGCTAAAAAACAACAAATATATTGGTAAATTTTAGTTTTGTGCAATTTCTTTCGTGCATTAGCTCCAAATTTGCAAAATGTTCGCGCTGCCTTCAAATCTGTATATAGTACCATCGGAATCCTTCCGGCTCACCATATCCCATTAACCAGCAACCTCAAATTCCGTTTGTAAGCTTCAGAATGAATAATGGGAAAAGTTCTCGGTCGTCGGGTGGATCTAAGACGGGGTCGGCTGGTGGTGGTAAAAGAATTCCTGGCAAAGGACGCCGGTCTGGACCGTCTAAGAGCTGCGTTCAGCCGCCCTGTGGGAGGACGTTTACACAAATAGGGGCGCAGTTCTGAACAGGAAACATCGCTCCAACGTTGCAGCTGCAATAAAAATCTAAGTAGACTATGGGTCGTTAAATCCTTTGTAAGTCATAAAATGAATTACACAATTCACCGATTATAAATAGCTTTTTATAGAATATTTACATCTTCACTTGATTCCAATTATTTTAATAACAATATCCTATAAATTTTAGTAACTGATCTCTTATAATTTTAAAATTAAACCAAAATGTTTTTATTAGTAATATTACTCTGAGCTTTGAGATGGAAAAAAAGGTCCGCTTTTTGGGCTTAGGAGCAATCCTTAAGCCTCCTCAAACTTAGGGTGGATAAGCCAAGGAACTTAAAGAAGTAACTGGGGAAATTGGAATCAAAAAAAAATCACTAAAATCTATATCCAAGCCTAAGCAAACTCAATCGATAAACCGGATAGCTCAAATTAATTTTTTTAGAGCTCCAAGTTACTATTTCTCGCTTTAAGTTTTGTAAACCTTTCAACGGCTCTGAGTTTCCTACTAAAGGCTTCAAAAATCTCCACTTCCACTGTTCCTCCACCTTATTTTTGTATTAGCTTTAAAAAAACCAAATAACCTGTAAACCAAATATGATTTGTTTAGTTTTTGGTCATATATTTTTTGCGTAATTACAAAATCAACCGTGGCATGGTAACAAACTGTTTCTTCATAGACAACGTACTACTTTCTATTAAAGTAGAGCTTTTGTTTATTGCTGTTCATTTTTGCGAATTCGTTTAGTTATGCTTAGAGGCACAATATTCGTTTTGGTGTAAGCAATTTAAAAGATTTGGAACCGAAGATAATCTGAACCGCTGATCTCTTTATACTAAAGTAAACCACTATTGAGTTTTGTAAATTTTCATAAAAAAGATGAACAAGCACAAAACAGTATCGATGCACAAAAACATTATACTTGTATTTATTCAGGCCACTGCGGTCCAGCTATACCTAAATTTTTTTATAATTCCTTGATTGAAAAAAAAAACGTAGGTAAGCACATTCTGCCACTGGGCCACACCCAAAACATTAGATCCCTACCGGCTCATATTCGGAAACGGCGCACTGCTCTCTAGCCATATCTGGTTGACCGAATTTCCAGTTTGTGTAATCCAGAGGTGAATTGTCGATCCAGTTGTACAAGTTGGAAAAAGAGTCGTCTCTCAAACCGATCCACACCCCATCTCCGGAATTCCCGGGAAAATTCGGCGGCAATGTGGGCGCCGGGGTGTTGGACGGAAACGGACTGGGTGCTAAAATAATAAAAAAAAAATTTTTTCGATTGTTAATTAATGGGTTGTTGTTGTTGTTGTTGCATTACCTGAAAGTTATCTTCCCTATGCAGATTATGCAAAAGGCAGGCGCTCAGACAAGCCAAGCCAAGAGGGGCGAAAAAATTTCACCCCCATCGTTGAGACTAGGGATCGACCGGGGCCCCGGCCCCGGCTTGCCCCGGCACTTTTTTTCCACCCCGGCCCCGGCCCCGGCCCCGGCAAACGCAATTCTCTCTACCCCGGCCCCGGCCCCGGCAATTTAGCTGTCAAATGAGCCGGGGCAAACCGGGGTAAGAACCCCTAAGAATGCAAATTTTAAAACGCTTCTAAACATTTTTGACAGTGAAATATTATACAAGATTTTATCTACAGAGCTAATTTAATTGTTTTAATATTAGGATATTTATTGTTTATTATGCTATATTAAGATTTTCTAAAACCTCTTTATTTTATTAAGATTTCTTATTTTATTCACGAATCCTTATTCGAAAAATTTAAAGATTTCTTGAGTATTAAAAGCCGTTTGTAGATTTTATTTACAAGATGAGAGTTTGACAGTAGATATCTATGGTTGAATTATATCTGGCTGACCTCTAGTAAATTTGTATAAGAGACGTAAACGGATCAATTAAAATTGTGCGGTTATAAAATTTTTTTAAATAAACGAATTAAAACGCATAATTTTTTTTAATTCCTGCTTTTCAAAAAATATACATAAATTAGTTAACTTTCACGCTTTAAAAAATTGTATTTTTGTTTCAAATTGTGTAATTTGATAAATAATTGTTAAAATATGGTATTTAATCTTAAATATA
The DNA here is from genome assembly GCA_030248175.1 of Microlaimidae sp. YZB2_3. Lineage (NCBI taxonomy): Eukaryota > Metazoa > Nematoda > Chromadorea > Desmodorida > Microlaimidae > Microlaimidae sp. YZB2_3. The sequence continues at coordinate 15,700 of JASAMX010017687.1, read as the reverse complement.
AAATCGTTTTTACTGAAATTTTTAAATGATTTTATTGTTAAATAGTCGATTCAATACTGCAAATCGTCGAGATCAGCTAGGTTTTATTTGCCTCTATAATCACAAGACGTATTTTCATATATTGGAGTTATTTTAATATCATTGCTAATATCAAAAATATATAAAACAAGAGGATTTTCGGCTAGACAGGGAATTTTTTATCTAAATTATATAAGAAATGTTGCACTTGTGACTTTTCACGCGCAAGCTATTTTCTGAGCACTCAATAAAACTTTTCTCGCACAGCGATATTTCGTACACCAAAAAACTCGTTTTTTCTAAAACTATTTTACTAAATCGCTTTGTGCAAAAAATTAGCAGAAAATGATGATTAAATTCGATTATTTAAATTCGATCATGTGTGAGTTGATTAGAACGGTTTATTGTACAACTGGACATATTTGCTTGGATTATATATTCTTGCGTTTATTTTTAGGTGAATATTGGAAATTGTTTTTAAATTTTGTTACGTTAAAAAAATTCAAGCTGATGCCTAGTCTTTATTCTAGCAAAAGACGAAACAAAGAAAAGAAAAAAAGCCAAAAAAAAAAAAGAAAAGTACAAAACAACAAAAGAAAAAAAACAAAAAACAAAAAAAAGACAAAAACAAGACACAAAAAAACCAAAAAAAAAAAAACAAAAAAGAGAAAAACAGAAAAAC
>JASAMX010017687.1:7500-10000 GCA_030248175.1 Microlaimidae sp. YZB2_3 | reverse complement strand
ACGACATATGCGCCACACCTAATAACTTTAAATTTGAAAACTAAACATATGCGAAATTAAAAAAAAAATTTAACCAACAAACTAATTGAGAGCAAAAGTTAATTGATAAAAAAAATAAATTTGAGACTTGGAATATTCGGTCCAAACGGAGGCGGAGTTTGTCCGTTGCCGTCACAAATTTGCATAATTAGTGCTGTTCGAAGTCTTTCGTCCAAGTTTGAGAAGTCCCTGACTTTATACACTCGCTCCGGAGCTCCGGCTATGTTTAGCAACTGTTCATCAAACACAGCGTCGGTTACACCTAAATAGCAAAAATAAATTTCGTCGTTACTACGGCAAAATGCGCCACAGTTCGTAAAAAATATCTGTGCCTGTGACTCATTTTAAATTTAGAATAAGACGCTACACAGTTAACTACAGAATCAGTCCCAGTCACGTGTATTTTATAATAACAGGGGCTCATTTTGCCGTAGTAACAACATCATCACATAGAAAAAATAAACTAAAGATTAATTCAATTAGGGTGAAAATACCAGGTTGTTCAAGTAACCACTCTCGTGCGAAAAAAATATCACGTGCAAAAAACATGTAACACAACTAAATAACAACTGGATATATAGCCGCCTTTTTTATTTTCTTCGCCCGCGCCTGCATTCCTTATTTTTTTATTTGTTTATTTTTCATTTCTGGCGGAGAGTGGTTACGCCCTTAATTTCAGCTTGGAAGACTTTAGCAATAACTATTATTATAAACTCTAAATATAGGGTAACTGACTTAATTTCGGCCACCTTTTTTTATTTTTTTTTAATAAGTTTTTTCTAGCTTTTTCAATTAAACCAAAATTTTGCCTAAAAATCAAACAATAGCTATATTTGTTATTCCAGTGCAAAATTTGAATATTTCTGTTACACTTAAAAATTAGTGAAAGTTTAAACTTCTTTTTTAAAGTGGCCGAAGTTAAAGCGCGTGCCATTTATTTCGGCCACCTACAAAAAACTGGCCATAACTATTGCTTAAACGAACAGTAAAAATTTCCAAATGTTGCAAATTTACCCTTAGGTATTGTTCTTGGTACATATAACTTAATTTTTCCCGTTTACAAGTTTTAATAACTTGTATATTTTGTTCAATTTTTATTTTTGGCTTAAAAAACGTTAAAACAAAATCAAACGAGTAAAAAAAATTCTTTATAGATACGGTAGTACAATGATTTAAAAACATATATAGTGTATAATATAGTGTATTTAAAAACAGCAAAAAAGGCAAGTTCTTTCACCTAAATTTTAAGGTGGACGAAATTAACGGAATTTTAAAATGCGCAGTTAGTTAAACGCATTGCAAAATAATTTTGAAGAAAATATCAAAACATGAAAATTAACAACTCGGAGCCTTAAATAGAAGATATTTTAAGGTTATATATTGCTTCGTTCTAAATTTGATGCAGTTTAAACACAAAGCAAAAATTAAGAAAATCATAAAAAATTCACTTTTTGTATGAAAATGTTGATAATGTAGAATAATAAAAATAAAAAACTTTTGTAAAAACACTTTATTTAACATTAATCCAGTTACTTTTGTGCTAGTTCTTTTGTATTTTTAAAATAAGCCAATTTTCTAACACCCTAAATTGGTGGCCGAAATTAAGGCGTGGCCGAAATTAAGTCAGTTACCCTACTATAGTTTATGATTTATTTATTATTATTACTATTCATGCAGCAGTTCTAATCATTTATATATTATTAATATAATGCATAATAATAATATTTTCATTGTTTTTTTGTGTTATTGCAGGTAACTGGAATATTCAATTGATTTGCTTTGACTTAAAAACAAACTAACAGGGAATTTTTGTAGTACAAAATATACTGTAAAAAATGCAAAAATGAAGTTTAAATATTCGTTGCGGAAACTAAAGTTCTTGCTTCTTTTCTTAAAACACGTAAAACTATAAGCTTCTAAGTTTTTTAGGGCATGAAACATGGAATTCTTAAGGTAAACGGGTATCTTCAAAGTTGCGCCTTGTTTTGTGTCATTTTTGTGAATAATAAAAAAAACTATGGAGGAAATCCTAGATGACCTCATGAAAATATATAATAAAATAAATATAAATGAGCAACTTCGAAGTTTAAAAAAAATACAACTCAGATTTTTAGATAATTCTAAAAGATGAAGAAAATTCCATCTTTTTACAAAACACCTGTCAACTTATCCACTTAAAAATAAATAACTTGTTTGTTTAATATTTAACAATTATTATTAAACTTAGTTGTTTTTTTATTGATTTTTGATTCATGATTTTGGTAGATTTCATCAATCAGGTTTAATTCTCTTATAGTTCACACTATATTTAAGTTTTTAAAAAAATTGAAACAAATTTTTTCCCTATAATTTCTAAGAAAATTAAAAATAGTGCACCTTACAAAAAATGCACCTAGAACAGTTATAAATAAATTTAAGGTTAAATAAAAAATCATGAGCTGGAATCGATGAATCCCAGAAT
>JASAMX010017687.1:0-5000 GCA_030248175.1 Microlaimidae sp. YZB2_3 | reverse complement strand
TTTTTACGGATGTGAAAATTCGATATTATTACCACAACTTACGTATAACTTCAGGACATTCGTCCATTTTTTCGTAATATACAGTATCTGGGTCGGATCCAAAAAGCTGAATATTATCTTCTTTTGTCGCCTCATTTAATATACATACCTTAAAATGTATGAAAAAATTAGAAAACAGTTCCAGGTTATTTAAATTTTTTTAAATTGAATTCAAAGCAACTCAAATGGTCAACACCTTTTAAACATTGTTTTGATAATTTCATTGGAACAATATCGATTAAAACATTATATTAGGACCTATATCTTTAGATATGAGTTTAAAAGATTTTAAGTCATTAATTTAGATAATATACGGTATTATATAGGCTGAAATAAAAATTTTTGATGCAGAATTTATACTGTCAAGATAGAATGTTTGTAAACAAATTTAAATTGATTAAATCGTCAAACCTATAGACACCTTGCACTGGAACTCGGTTTATACATGAAGTATGCAATATACATAAGCGTCACAATAATGGATAATTACCGTATCTCCTACTTATTTTTCGTAGTATGCAGATCAGCCGATCGAAAGCGCGCGAAATTTCGATCGGTTGATCTGCATACTACGAAAGATAAGTGGGAGATACGGTAATTATCCATTATTGTGACGCTTATGCATATTGCATACTTCATGTATAAACCGAGTTCCGGTGCAAGGTGCCTATCTTCAAAAAGGTAATTTTTTAGCTGTAAAACACCATTTTCTTTATTTTTTTGAATATTATTAAATCAATTTTAGACTAAAAAACCAAGATTTGTCGGTTGCAAATAATCTAGAAACAGTTTTTTTATCACAATTTGTCAAATAAATCCCATAAACCGAATTTCGAGACGCGTTTGTTTAGAACTTTTACCAACGCAATCAACCGTAAACTGCATTCCAAAACATAATTACACAAAATCCATTTAAAACTGAAGCTTAAAAAATATAATTTTTTGTAGTGTTTTAGAAGATTATAATAAAATTCATGAAATTTGTGTTAACTCCAGCACTAACTAAAACAATAAAACTAAAAATTAATTGTTAATATAAAAAAACTATGAAGTTCAATTAAATCTCTGATGGGATCACTGTATTCAGAATACAAGAAATCCATAATTTTTATTTACAAATGCATCAATTACACTGGAATTTTAACCTTAAAAATGTAAAAAAAATTTGATTGTTTGGTTCTGGCTTCTAATTTTTATTAGGAGATAACATTTAATTAGGACTGAATTCATTTCGGGTGTCTTCCAATCGGTGCGCTGAATTGTCTTTACACAGCTGCATCTTTTTTTTTAATTTTAATCTTATATGTTCATCGCAACGCTTTGCTAAAAAAAACACCTACACTTTGACTTCTGTAGTAGACAAAAGAGTTGCAAGCGATCCTGTATTTGGATTGCGACTGTAGACACTCCTGCTCGCAAGAATCCAACGACACGCCGTTGACGACTTCGTCTGCATAGCCGAACAACGCTCGATTTTCGTAAACAAAAAAGCAATTTTGTTCTCGGTCGGGAGCTATAATTTAATTAATTTAAAAATTAATCAAAATATCAGTTAATAATTAAAAAAACCTGAATTAATAAAACACTTTTGACCGTATTGACCTCTTTAGACCCTGAAATCCTACTTGTTAAACAGGATAATTGAAAATGCATCATATAACTATTGATGAACTTTATAGAGTAAATGCATCGCTCAATACTGGTCGGGCACCAGTAGCCGCACTCATAAAGCGCGATTAACCAAGGATTAACCAAAGATTAAGTATGGACGTCTTTTTTTGTGGACAAGGAGAGAATCGGATAAAAAAACTAATAAAAACTGACTTTAAACGCGCTTTTTGGACTTTTCGTCATATTTTATGACGTGAAAAGTATATATGCTGCTTTAACTAAAATAGTTTTATATAAATAATTGTCAAATTTTGAAAATATTTAAAAAAAAGTTAAATACATGATATTGTTAATTTTTCATTTCGAAATAAAAAAAATACAATTAAAAAAAAAGAATATTATTGCGATTTTGCATTGGTTCACATTATTTATTTAAATTGATAAAAATTTTATTCATCTGTATGTTTGATTATGTTATAAGTTTTTTGTAAATTATTAATCACTATTTAAAAGAATTGAGTTTTATCAATATAAATTTTATTATGTGAGCCAATGCAAAAGCCAATCAACAAGCCTTGGTTAATCCTTGCTTAATCGCGCGTTACGAGTGCGGCTACAGATAAATTAACTCAAGGTTTAAAAATTTTCCTGGACAATTTTAATGTCAATAAAACCTGCTGATAAATGCAATATTTTAGTTTATTTATTTGCACACACAGCGCACTTTTCCTTTTCTATGAAAATAAACTTGTTATCGGCTGCGATCTTTGTCAAGGTGAACATTAATATAATGTAAAAGAAAATAACATAAGCAAGAATACGTGAAAATTAATTAATAAAAAAAGTAGAATGAGAAATTAAGTAAAAATGTGAATCCAACCTAAATGCATACGTCTGCACAGTTTTATATGCATACGTATGCATATAATATGCATACGTATGCATAAATTCATATGTTTCCATATGCATATTTTTTTAATTATAAGCATACGTATGCATTTTTCCGCAAAGTATATGCATACATATGCATTTTTGAAACTTTTATGCATACGTATGCATTTTTTTCTAAAGGTTATGCATACGTACGCATTAAAGTTGTAAAAAAATGCGTACGTATGCATATGCTTTCCATAAAAAATGCATACGTATGCATACAAGTTGTAAAATATGCATACATATGCATATTTTATATGCATATGTATATAATGCATACATGTACGTATACATATACTTTGCGGAAAAATGCATACGTATGCATATAACTAAAAAAAATGCATCCGTATGCATATGAATTATGAATACGTATGCATAACATATGTATACGTATGCATACAAACCTATGCGTACATTTGCATTTATGTTGGATCCACACATAGTCCGTATAATTTGTTCTTCATTTATCATTCTTCTTTTCTTTATTAATTAATTTTCATGTATTCTTGACATAACCTAATATTAGTATATTTACTAACATCAATGCATATAATATCGCTAACAAGACAGTTTTCTAAACTATAGCTTCCTTTTTGTTGTGCTTTTCTTACAAGTAAATGAAAAGCTATAAACTTTTAGAGTGCTCAATTTTAAAAGTTTAACAATATGAGGATTTTGTTTGCTAGATTTAAAGCGTAAAATTTTGCTTGAATTATAAGGATTCTGTAACAAAATAAACATAGCAAGCTTCTTCTATTTTATATAGATATTTTTTTAATTACAATGTATTATATTAGCCCACTGAAATGAAGTATACCTAACAAACTTTTATATTTTTATATGTCTGATATTTTAAAAAAATCTCTCAAAAAAAGTCTAAAATGTTCACAGCGGACGGATATCGACGAAACTTCGCAAAAACAATTTTATGTAGCCAAAGACTTACCCAGTACCATATAAATAAGATTTTAAAAAGAAAATCAGTACCATATAAATAAGATTTTAAAAAGAAAATAAGTCAATTACGATGCTGCTAAAAAAACTATGCTTTTAAACATCATAACGTCGTTACTCTGACACAATGAGCCACAATTTGTATAAAATACATGGGACTGTGACTCATTTTAGATTTCTAACGGTACTTACTAACTACAAAATGAGTCAGAGTCACGTTGATTTTATACTGATTGTGACGCTTTATGTCAGAGTAACGACGATAAAAACTAAGTTACCTGCTGGTTCTTGATTACAAGCATTATCATAATAATCCACCCGTTCACCAAATGTTTCTGTACTGCAAAACAAACAAAAAAAACTATTTTTTTAGAATTAAGACAATGGAAAGAGGGGTTTCGATTTAATACAACTAAGAATATATAACACAAGAGAATGTACGACTGTACACTGAACTTTTGACCAAAATTTTGCAAAAAAAGTCGCACTTTTAAATTCGTGTGCGACTTTTCTCGCAAAAATCCCCCATTTTCTGTTTAGCTTTAAAATTATATTCATGTTAATGTTTAGATACGTAAATAAGCCCCTATATTTCCCTGTTTGCTAATATCTTGTTAATCGCTTGATGCATGCGAATGCAATTTAATAAATTCAGCTACGATAGTTTAGATTTACTTTTCACTATTTATTTTTTTAAATATTATAACCAGAAAAATTTAAATTTAAATTATTGCATTTTAGAACAGATTTTTATGAAAAAAAATTATCAAGAATATATAACACAAGAGAATGTCCGACTGTACACTAAATTTTTGACCAAAATTTTTCTATAAAATTCAAATTCATGAGCGACTTTTCTCGCAAAAATCCGCCATTTTCTGCTAGTTTTCTCGCGCTGCGATTTTTAACACAATGTAAGTTTTCTCGCAGTGGGGACTGCGACTTCTTTTGCACTCAATACTGCTTTATTCGCACTGCGATTATTTTAGCAGTGCGAGTCTAACTGCATAACAAAAAAAAAGAAATGCTGGTGATCATTGTAAATAGAGTAAAACACATTGAAACTTGTTTTATTTAATTTTAAAACGTTGGAGAGTTACTTTATTTCATTATAACAAAAAAATTTCTAGCATCTTAAGGTAAAAAAAAATTTTTACTCATTTAAACACAAAATTTTCGCCCCGCTTTGTTTTTATTTTTTTTGTTGTGCAGCCAGACTCGCAGTGCGAAAATAATCGCAGTGCCAATAAAGCAGTATAGAGTGCGTAAGAAGTCGCAGTCCCCACTGCAAGAAAACTAACACTGTGTTAAAACCCGCAGCGAGGGAAAACTAGCAGAAAATGGCGGATTTTTGTGAGAAAAGTAACACATGAATTTGAATTTTATAGCAAAATTTTGGTCAAAACTTAGTGTACAGTCGGACATTTTCTTAATAATACACCAAACTGAACGTAGATGTACAT
>JASAMX010017686.1:0-11003 GCA_030248175.1 Microlaimidae sp. YZB2_3 | reverse complement strand
ATGTGCATGGTCCTTCGTTCAGTTACGTATTGCTTGATTTTCCTCTGGGGGGGGTGGAAATATTCTGGCTACGTCCAGAATATTTCCTCCGCGGGAGGAAATATTCTGATTTTGCCTCGGAATATTCCCCCCCCTCCTTATACGCATAAACAAAAAAGCAAACAGTTTAAAATAAATCTTAATTGCAGATTTGATTAGATTAGATCAATTTAACCCCAGTTTTTTAAATTTTTTTTAGTTTAATTTGGTTCAATATTTTTTTAATTTGTCTTGTCATATACAGTCTAACTTATAACTTTTTTTGTAAAATGTTTAAATATCAACTAAAAGCTTTTACTATAAAAAAACTAAAGAGCTAAATGTTTATCTTGCTACAAAGAAAAAATTCTTATTTAAAACCGACTGTTTTTTTGCTAGTTACAGAGGAAATCCCTTCAACAAAAAATGTTAAAAATGTAAAAAAAACCTGTCATAGATTTACAAAAAATATATGGTTTGGCACAAAACAAAAAAGCCTGCTCGAGTTATTTTTGACAATTGTGAAATTACCATTATTTTAAATTAATAGTTGCATTTGTATGTTAGACCTTATTTTCTGACTACTTACCATAAGATTTAAAAGAAGCACATTGTTGACAATCAATGAATCTCACATAAAACTGCATGTGGTTTTAGTTTGAATATACGGTCTGGATTTTTAAGTTTAGCTGTCTTTGCTGAGGGTGCAAATTAAAACGCGATGTATGTAAATTATTTCTAAGAATAAAGCCTTTTAATTGAATTTTTATTAATAATAAATTTTAAAAATTGTTGAAAAATGTCGTTCGTTTTTAGTTGCCAGTTTATCCTAGCATTAGTCGAAATATTTTCTGCAGAAAAGTACTCACACACCGAATTTTACCTTCAAATTTAAAGTTTTAACAAGATTTTGTGTTTTTATACACGATTTAAGCCGTAAAAGCAAGTTATGTAATTTTGTCTTCTCATCCATTTATTTATAATCTTCTCGTCCATTTACCTATTTTTATGGTAATAAGTTGTAAGTTTGATAAATAAAAAATAATGCTATTTACTATTTCTTTATTGTGTTTGTTTTCTCCGCGGGAAAACGACTTCTCTCAAAATATAGGCAGAGGCTAACTTTTCAAAATTTTTGGTTGCTCATCTAAAACAGAATATAAAAATGCTAAATCTCATTAAAAACAGTTAAAAAAACTATAAGACGTTTAATGTAAAAGGCTTAAAAAATATTTTATAAATAAATAAATTTTAGTTTATTTTTATGCCAAAAACGAGTTTTCCATTAATATTTTACAGCCCTTTTGTGCGTTTGACAAGTTACTTCTATAAGAGCATAGTTTACAAATTATATTTCAGCGTCATGGTGATGTTGTGGATAGAGTTTTTTGTTACTAAAAAGAAAAGTTTTTTCTTATTGGGTGGGAGTTGGATTCCCTCAGTTTTTTTTTCTAATTTCTCACAACAAAAATAATAGTTTATTTTAATTATTAAATCTAATTTAAACGCAATAAAAATTTTTTGGGCTATGTTTTCGATAGTTTTTATCTATAAAAAAATTGATTAAATGATAAAAACAAAATATAAATAAAAAAAAATATGCCAATGTTTGCGAATTTAATATTATGGAAATTTGGTTTTTGAAAAACAATGGTTTTTTTTTGCTTTTTTTCTGCCTAAATATACTCAACATATCATGGAAATTTCAATTTATAATTTGGATGTTTTGTGTTATTATTATCATATCAAATTTGTTAAATTTCAAAGTACTTGAACTACAAAGTTCCAGTCAGAACGACTAAAACATATAATAAATAAAAGAACATAAATATTTGTTAATTTATCAAACGACATGTAATTCAAAGTGTGTTTGCAGTCTTATTTTGTTTGCAATTAATTTTAATTTCTTTGTTTCTTATATGAGTAGCACACTGAGTGAATTTTAATACGATGTTTTCATATTAAAAGATTTTTGTATTAAAGATTCTTGTAATTTTTTACAGATTTAATTGTTTTTGCAATACGTAAAAAGTTATTTTCTGTCAATGTCAGTCAAGACACCATATAAGAAAAATTTCCAAAATCGATGTGTACCCCTCACAACTTCCACAAGTTCTTATTGCTGTACCCTTCGGGAGTTTTGATTTTCGCTTTGCCAGCTTGCCATGAGAAAGTGACCTAAACACGCAAACTCCTGCTGAGATAACAAAGGATATTAGTGGCCCTTCTTTTGATGGGCGTTGGCGGTATTTTTTTATGGCATAATTATATCAATGATCACAATGCAACTCATAAACAGAAACACTTTGGTATGAAAAGACATAAACTGAAAAGTGAGCATGACATGAACTTTTGATTCTAAAAAAATGTTTAAAAGGAAAGAGTTTAACTAAATATAAGAGAATTAAGCAAATTAAAATATTATTTTAAAAAATTTTCATAACATTTTTTGTCATAAAACGAATAAAAATTGCATTATAATACGTTTTGACGAATGTTAGACACGTTTAAACATTAGGAATACGCATGTTTGATTGCGATTTTGATCTGTGAACGTCAAATCGTGAATACGCGTATTATATTATTGTCACGACTGGCAAAGAGTTTAGTATAATATTTAATTTAAATTTTGTAAATAATTATTGAGTTTACTATTTGTTTGAATAATGAAAATTAGATACGTAAAAATGTTTTTATTTTTAAACGCGAAACAAACTAACCGACGAAATGAACTGAAACAAAACTTTAACTAAAACTCTTGCCTTAAACTGACAAACTTACTTCTTAAATTTTTTCAGTCTTTGGATTCAAACTGTGGGTTCTTCGGCTCTAATTTAGTTAAAACAGTAGAATAAAACTGGGAGCCACCGCACAGTCTCTGGAAAGTACCACTCACTAACTTAGAAAAATACAAGTCCACTTTTATCAGTTTACGGAAGACTATAACCCACATTCCAAAAGAGATTAAGGTCACGACAATGCGTCCCGTAATCCCTTTTTGCTAAAAACCACCAGAGCTGGTAGGCAGACCTGGTGTTTCATCACTGTAGCTGATTCCCCGTTAACACAGGAAAACTTCTACAGCTTGAATACACGAGATCTCTCTACGCCCAATCACCCGAAATACCAGTTTTGAGTTAAAGGACGACCACGACTATTTTTGGTATTTCGACTGATTGGACTGCCCTAACTAAAAATAACCTTACATAACAATTTGCATAAAAATTGAAACATTTTATAATAAAAATCACTACAATTAAACATTATTTTACTTAAACAATTATTTATACACTAAAAATCATATTTTGTATCACTAGAGATTTTTCTAAAACTTTATTCTCAATTTTTTTAAATTTCAAAGGGTTGAATCTAAAATATTCTCATTTTTATTTATTCTTGTTATAAAGTGTTTTCTTTATTCTTAAGGTCTGGTATTTCGGTATCAGGAGAGGAGTTCCCTAATTTCACCCAAGAAGGACACCACCAAACTTCAGAAATTGGTTCAACTCCCTTGTGCTACAAACGGAGCTACGGAGCTAAGGTGAGATTGTTTGTGCATTGTTTCGAACTCACTACTTCACATAATGAGTCTCAAAAATTGTTTGGATTGGTGTATACTGAGGTTAGACATAGTTTTAAACATAGTTTAAAACTAAATGAATTTTCAGCCAAAATTAACGATCTCTTTTAGTTCATCCTCACATTATTTCATCAAAAAACTCACACTTTCGTGATTTGCAAGTGATGCATAGGCAACAGATCGAAATTTTAACGTATAATTAAAACACGCGAAACCTACTGTTTGAAAAAGATAGAGTTTAAAAATCACATAAAATTTTTGACTGGAAATCAATTAAGCTCAACAATTAATTGAATTAATTATTTTGATGTAATACATTTCAACGGTTTGGAAGTAATAAGCCTAAAAGTCCGCGGTAAAAAATATTTAAATGGTTTGTTGTTTAAAACTCTAAATTCAAATTTGTTTGGAATTTATTACAAAAAATAATTGCGAAATTGTAATGAGACTGCAAAGACACTTCACATGAGAAAAGTTAACATAAAAAATATCTTCGGTTGAAAAAGTTAGCCATTACTCAATATTTTTTGTTATATATGTTTTAGGCGCTCTGACTGAAGCTTCGGAAATTAAAGTGTTTTTAAACTTTAACATTTTAATCTAACAATATTAACATAAAAGGTGGAACTCTAAAATTAGAAGAAAAAAACAGAATAATATTTTTTCAAATCAAATGTCCAAGTTACTAAATGAGTTTATCTTTGTAACATCGGTTATAATTTTAATTATAAATGTTTAATTATAAAGTATATTTATGAATGTTCAAAATTATATTTAAATCTAAACTATATTCTGCTAAGTTTTTGTTTCTTCAAGAAGAAAGCTGCTCTCTAAAATATCATGGTTAAAAATGATTACTTCTATTTTTATTCTACGATCCACATATAACCTTTCCTTCTTATTATTAAGCTTCAGAGTTCCCGCCAATTGAAAGCGGAGCAAGCCTCGGAGCTCTAGAGCTTCGCCCTTTGGTACAAAAAATTTTAAATAATACAAAATATTCTGGAATCTTTGCTTTGAGAATAAAATCAAAACCAAAAATTTAAAAAAACACCTTAGTGAAACATTATTTTAACATATTCAAAACGGCAAAATAATGGCTAAATAAAGCTTATTAAAATAATATGATGCAAATCAACAACAACAAGCAAAACAGATACTCAAATGCAAATAAACTTGTCTTGTTTTAGTTTTTTTTTTGTTTTCAAAAACAGCATAAAATTTACTCAGTGTAATATTTATAAAAAAAAACAAACATGGATTTTATTGCATAAAATTAATTGCGAACTCCTGATATGATTTCAAAAACATTTCAATTTGCACTTCGCTTAAAAAGTTGGCCATCACTTCGGGATTTTAGCCAGCTTCAATTTAATAATTAAAATAAATTATCATTTTCGTATTGTGAAAAATTTAAAAACTTTGCGGGAATAAAAATCCCAACCAATCTTCTTTTTGAAAAAACAATCTCAAGTGCTGCTCTAAAATCAAAACCAAAAATTTGAAAAACAGCGAAGTGAAACATTAATATAACATATTTAAAACAGCATAAACAATAGATTTATTCCGGTTTTTTGTTACAAAGATATTTTCTTTTTCCAAGCTTATAGGCACCTTGCACTGGAACTCTGTTTATACATGAAGTATGCAATATACATAAGCGGCACCATAATGGATAATTACCGTATCTCCTACTTATCTTTTGTAGTATGCAGATCAAGCAATCGAAAGCGCGTGAAATTTTGAACGGTTGATCTGCATACTACAAAAGATAAGTAGGAGATACGGTAATTATCCATTATGGTGACACTTATGTATATTGCATTTGCATACTTCATGCATAAACCGAGTTCCAGTGCAAGGTGCCTATAAGCTTGGAAAAAGAAAATATCTTTGTAACAAAAAACCGGAATAAATCTATTGTTTAGCTGTTTTAAATATGTTATATTAATGTTTCACTTCGCTGTTTTTCAAATTTTTGGTTTTGATTTTAGAGCAGCACTTGAGATTGTTTTTTCAAAAAGAAGATTGGTTGGGATTTTTATTCCCGCAAAGTTTTTAAATTTTTCACAATACGAAAATGATAATTTATTTTAATTATTAAATTGAAGCTGGCTAAAATCCCGAAGTGATGGCCAACTTTTTAAGCGAAGTGCAAATTGAAATGTTTTTGAAATCATATCAGGAGTTCGCAATTAATTTTATGCAATAAAATCCATGTTTGTTTTTTTTTATAAATATTACACTGAGTAAATTTTATGCTGTTTTCGAAAACCAAAAAAAAACTAAAACAAGACAAGTTTATTTGCATTTGAGTATCTGTTTTGTTTGTTGTTGTTGATTTGCATCATATTATTTTAATAAACTTTATTTAACCTTTGCCGTTTTAAATATGTTATAATAATGTTTCACTAAAGTGTTTTTTTAAATTTTTGGTTTTGATTTTATTCTCTAAGCAAAGATCTCAGAATATTTTGTATTATTTAAAATTTTTTGTACTGAAGGACGGAGCTCTGGAGCTCCGAGGCTTGCTCCGCTTTCAATCGGCGGAAACTCTAAAGCTTAATAATAAGAAGGAAAGGGTATATGTGGATCGTAGAGTAAAAATAGAAGTAATCATTTTTAACCATGATATTTTAGAGAGCAGTTTTCTTCTTGGAGAAACAGAAACTTAGCAGAATATAGTTTAGATTTAAATATAATTTTGAACATTCATAAATATACTTTATAATTAAACATTTATAATTAAAATTATAACCGATGTTACAAAGATAAACTCATTTAGTAACTTGGACATTTGATTCGAAAAATATTATTCTGTTTTTTTCTTCTAATTTTAAAGTTCCACCTTTTATGTTAATATCGTTAGATTAAACGTGTTGAAGTTTAAAAACACTTTAACTCCGAAGTTCCAGTCAGAGCGCCTAAAACATATATAACAAAAAATATTGAGTAATGGCTAACTTTTTCAACCGAAGATATTTTTTATGTTAACTTTTCTCATGTGAAGTGTCTTTGCAGTCTCATTACAATTTCGCAATTATTTTTTGTAATAAATTCCAAATAAATTTGAATTTAGAGTTTTAAACAACAAACCATTTAAATATTTTTTACCGCGGACTTTTAGGCTTATTACTTCCAAACCGTTGAAATGTATTACATCAAAATAATTAATTCAATTAATTGTTGAGCTTAATTGATTTCCAGTCAAAAATTTTATGTGATTTTTAAACTTGATCTTTTTCAAACAGTAGGTTTCGCGTGTTTTAATTATACGTTAAAATTTCGATCTGTTGCCTATGCATCACTTGCAAATCACGAAAGTGTGAGTTTTTTGATAAAATAATGTGAGAATGAAAGAAAAGAGATCGTTAATTTTGGCTGAAAAATTCATTTAGTTTTAAAACTATGTTTAAAAGCTATGTCTAACCTCTAGTATAAACCAATCCAATACAATTTTTGAGTACTCATTATGTGAAGTAGTTGAGTTCGAAACAATGCACAAACAATCTCAGGCCTTAGCTCCGTAGCTCCGTTTGTAGCACAAGGGAGTTGAAACCAATTTGCTGAAGTTTGGTGGTGTCCTTCTATGGGGTGAAATTAGGGAACTCCTCTCCTGAAGTACCAATACGAGACCTTAAGAATAAAGAAAACACTTTATAAACAAGAATAAATAAAAATGAGAATATTTTAGATTCAACCCTTTGAAATTTAAAAAAAAATTGAGAATAAAGTTTTAGAAAAATCTCTAGTGATACAAAATATGATTTTTAGTGTATAAATAGTTGTTTAAGTAAAATAATGTTTAATTGTAGTGATTTTTATTATAAAAATGTTTCAAATTTTTATGTAAATTGTTATGTAAGGTTATTTTTAGTTAGGGCAGTGCAATCAGTCGAAAATACCAAAAATCATAGTCGTGGTCGTCCCTTTAACTAAAAACTGGTATTTGGGTGATTGGGCGTAGAGAGATCTCGTGTATTCAAGCTGTAAAAGTTTCCTCGTGTTAACGGGGAATCAGCTACAGTGATGAAACACCAGGTCTGCTACCAGCTCTGATGGTTTTCTAGCAAAAAGGGATTACGGGACGCATAGTCGTGACCTTAATCTCTTTTATGGAATGCTGCGTTATAGTCTTCCGGTAAACTGATAAAAGTGGACTTGTATTTTTCTAAGTTAGTGAGTGGTACTTTCCAGAGATGGTGCTGTTGTAGTTTATTCTTACTGTTTTAGCTAAATTAGAGCCGAAGAACCCACAGTTTGAATCCAAAGACTGAAAAAATTTAAGAAGTAAGTTTGTCAGTTTAAGGCAAGAGTTTTAGTTAAAGTTTTGTTTCAGTTCATTTCGTCGGTTAGTTTGTTTCGCGTTTAAAAATAAAAACATTTTTACGTATCTAATTTTCATTATTCAAACAAATAGTAAACTCAATAATTATTTACAAAATTTAAATTAAATATTATACTAAACTCTTTGCCAGTCGTGACAATAATATAATACGCGTATTCACGATTTGACGTTCACAGATCAAAATCGCAATCAAACATGCGTATTCCTAATGTTTAAACGTGTCTAACATTCGTCAAAACGTATTATAATGCAATTTTTATTCGTTTTATGCAAAAAATGTTATGAAAATTTTTTAAAATAATATTTTAATTTGCTTAATTTCTTATATTTAGTTAAACTCTTTCCTTTTAAACATTTTTTTAGAATCAAAAGTTCATGTCATGCTCACTTTTCAGTTTATGTCTTTTCATACCAAAGTGTTTCTGTTTATGAGTTGCATTGTGATCATTGATATAATTATGCCATAAAAAAATACCGCCAACGCCCATCAAAAGAAGGGCCACTAATATCCTTTGTTATCTCAGCAGGAGTTTGCGTGTTTAGGTCACTTTCTCATGGCAAGCTGGCAAAGCGAAAATCAAAACTCCCGAAGGGTACAGCAATAAGAACTTGTGGAAGTTGTGAGGGGTACACATCGATTTTGGAAATTTTTCTTATTGGTGTCTTGACTGACATTGACAGAAAATAACTTTTTACGTATTGCAAAAACAATTAAATCTGTAAAAAATTACAAGAATCTTTAATACAAAAATCTTTTAATATGAAAACATCGTATTAAAATTCACTCAGTGTGCTATTCATATAAGAAACAAAGAAATTAAAATTAATTGCAAACAAAATAAGACTGCAAACACACTTTGAATTACATGTCGTTTGATAAATTAACAAATATTTTGTTCTTTTATTTATTATATGTTTTAGTCGTTCTGACTGGAACTTTGTAGTTCAAGTACTTTGAAATTTAACAAATTTGATATGATAATAATAACACAAAACATCCAAATTATAAATTGAAATTTCCATGATATGTTGAATATATTTAGGCAAAAAGCAAAAAAAAACCATTGTTTTTCAAAAACCAAATTTCCATAATATTAAATTCGCAAACATTGGCATATTTTTTTTTATTTATATTTTGTTTTTATCATTTAATCAATTTTTTTATAGATAAAAACTATCGAAAACACCCAAAATTTTTTATTGCGTTTAAATTAGATTTAATAATTAAAATAAACTATTATTTTTGTTGTGAGAAATTAGAAAAAAAACTGAGGGAATCCAACTCCCACCCAATAAGAAAAAACTTTTCTTTTTAGTAACAAAAAACTCTATCCACAACATCACCATGACGCTGAAATATAATGTGTAAACTATGCTCTTATAGAAGTAACTTGTCAAACGCACACAAGGGCTGTAAAATATTAATGGAAAACTCGTTTTTGGCATTAAAATAAACTAAAATTTATTTATTTATAAAATATTTTTTAAGCCTTTTACATTAAACGTCTTATAGTTTTTTTAACTGTTTTTAATGAGATTTAGCATTTTTATATTCTGTTTTAGATGAGCAACCAAAAATTTTGAAAAGTTAGCCTCTGCCTATATTTTGAGAGAAGTCGTTTTCCCGCGGAGAAAACAAACACAATAAAGAAATAGTAAATAGCATTATTTTTTATTTATCAAACTTACAACTTATTACCATAAAAATAGGTAAATGGACGAGAAGATTATAAATAAATGGTTGAGAAAATTACATAGCTTGCTTTTACAGCTAAAATCGTGTATAAAAACACAAAATCTTGTTAAAACTTTAAATTTGAAGGTAAAATTCGGTGTGTAAGTACTTTTATGCAAAAATCTTTCGACTAATGCTAGGATAAACTGGCAGCTAAAAACGAACGACATTTTCCAACAATTTTAAAAATTTATTCTTAATAAAAATTCAATTAAAAGGCTTTATTCTTAGAAATAATTTACATACATCGCGTTTTAATTTGCACCCTCGGCAAAGACAGCTAAACTTAAAAATCCAGACGGTATATTCAAACTAAAACTCCATCCCAGTTTACGCGTGAGATTCATCGATTGTCAACAATTTGCTTCTTTTAAATCTTATGGTAAGTAGTCAGAAAATAAGGTCTAACATACAAATGCAACTATTAATTTAAAATAATGGTAATTTCACAATTGTCGAAAATAACTCGAGCAGGCTTTTTTGTTTTGTGCCAAACCATATATTTTTTGTAAATCTATGACAGGTTTTTTTTACATTTTTAACATTTTTTGTTGAAAGGATTTCCTCTGTAACTAGCAAAAAAACAGTCGGTTTTAAATAAGAATTTTTTCCGTAGGAAGATAAACATTTAGCTCTTTAGTTTTTTTATATTAAAAGCTTTTAGTTGATATTTAAACATTTTACAAAAAAAGTTATAAGTTAGACTGTATATGACAAGACAAATTAAAAAAATATTGAACCAAATTAAACTAAAAAAAATTTAAAAAAACTGGGGTTAAATTGATCTAATCTAATCAAATCTGCAATTAAGATTTATTTTAAACTGTTTGCTTTTTTGTTTATGCGTATAAGGAGGGGGGGGGAATATTCCGAGGCAAAATCAGAATATTTCCTCCCGCGGAGGAAATATTCTGGACGTAGCCAGAATATTTCCACCCCCCCCAGAGGAAAATCAGGGGGGGGGAGGAATTATTCTATGACACCGGCCGATTCAAGAGGAGCTGACGGAGCTAGTCTCGGTAAAAACGGTAAAAAATTTTTTATTGCATTCAAATTTTATTTAAAATTATATATAATCTAAAGTTTTGCTGCCAAAGCTAAATAAACACAACTACCCGGCGAGGTTTGAGCTAGTGACTTCCTTTTTAAAATGCAAAATCTCTATCCACTTCGCTATTTAGATACCACAAAGAGTAGCATATATTATAGCCTAACTGGCGAACAACCACAGTAAAATCTACCGAGAGCGTAGATTTTATTGATTCATATATATTGATACATACGTAGCAGGCTGTGTGGTTAATTTAAACCAAAAATTTTTG
>JASAMX010017683.1:0-20199 GCA_030248175.1 Microlaimidae sp. YZB2_3 | reverse complement strand
CATATTCTAAACTCCGTTATGGATATATAACATTTCAAAGTTCGAGTTTTGTCGCCAGTCCGCATCATTTTTTTATAGACTATAGTAACGCATTTTTTAAATCAAAACTTCAAAGCTATGTAACAAATAAATATTTCTTCTTTGCTGATAATATGCTTGTATTTACCATTTATTTGGAGGGGTAACAGATCCCTGGTGACAAAATAGAAATAAAAAAATAATCTTAAACCTTAATATCGCTGTTTTGCATAGGAATTTACCCAAATTTTAAAGAGTATTGTACGAAATACTTTTAGATATAAATTTGTTTTTGATTGAAATCTATAAGCTATTCTGGTAGAAATATATAACAATTACAAAATTCTAAAGTATAAAAATGAAAATTTTGCATAACCATTTGGAATCTGAGACACAAATTTAAAACACTTTTCAAGGTTAAATTTCAAAATACAATGATTTCAAATAAAAGGTAAACTACTGTGTTTCATGGATGGCGCGGGAGCGCCACGGAGTGATTTAGCCCCGCGACGCCGCGCCAACCATAATTAGAGAACGTGGCTAAATTTTAAAATTCATGTTCATCTCCTTCTTCTTTTTCTTCTTCTTATTCTTTTTCTTATTCTAACGCTCAATTCTAAAAATCGATATTCCTCCTTTGTTACTGATTGATCAAAAATAAACATGGGCTCATTGAAAAGAAGAAAAAATTACGCAACTTTCTTAGGAGCCACTTTTTTCATTTAGGTTCTTGGTATCGATTTATTGATCAAAATAATGAATTGAAAAAAAGCAAAATAAAAACTTCTAACCGTACAATTAACAGCCTTTTGGCAACAATAAGGATTGTACAGAGCAGAGAGCTGATAGCTCCATATAGAAACTGCACAATAACAGCAGATGGTTTTGCATGGTTGCTATTGTGGCGGAAACCGCACAGCTCCATCTACTTCAACTGCGTGAAAAACAATAAAAAAAAAAATTTTTTTGTTAATTCTTGATTTAGTGATGAAAAAATTAATTTAAGAGTTTATTTCAAAAAAAATAATTGCAATTATCCGTGGCGTGGAAAATCACGCGGCGGCTTAGCCCCACCCTACCGTGCCAACTATAATTAACCAACTATAGGGTAACTGACTTAATTTCGGCCAGGCCTTAATTTTGGCCACCAATTTAGGGTGTTAAAAAATTGGCTTATTTTTAAAACACAAAAGAACTAAAGGTAAACCCAACGTGGCTGCAACAATTGTTCGTTGGACTGAAAAATGCCCCCCATTAAGTAACCACTCAAATCACGAGAATCTGACGTCACTCATATCAGCCAATCAGAATTCAGAAAATGAAAGATTTGAAGTAGAAATCAAATTCAGATTGTAGTTTAGGAATAATTCTTATTTTGTGACATAGAAAAATAGTTGTTTAATGAACACGTGAACACACTGTTGCAGCTACGTTTGGTTTGCCTTTAGCACAAAATTAACTGGATTAATGTTGAATAAGGTGATTTTTTTTGTATTATTTGTTATGCTGTGCGGTTGCTTCTGAAAACATCTGCTCCATTTTTGTAAAAAGAAAAATGTTATGGAAAAATTTTGAAAAACAATGTTCATTGTAAAACCGTGAAAAACACCAAAAAATCATGTTGATATCATTCATTCATTCATAATCATTCATGTTTGCAAAAAAGAGAAGAACTTTGGTTTAAATGAACTGATAATGTCAAAACAAATAACTGTACAGCACATACACACAAATACTGATGGTTTAGGATACGATGATACATACTACTAACAATATAAATTTTTTGTAAAGGGGGGTATCTTTTTTTCTTTAAAACCCATAAGGTTTAACCAAAAAGATACCCAACCATTGCATGTTAAATTATGCCTCTGGTATTCTTGCGTTTTGTGAAATATAAATAAATAAATAAAAGTTTTTTTATTTTTGTTATTCTGCATTATCAACATTTTTATACAAAAAGTGATTTTTTTGTGATTTTCTCAATTTTTGCTTTGTGTTTAAACTGCATCAAATTTAGAACGAAGCACAATATAACCTTAAAATATCATCTATTTAAGGCTCAAAGTTGTTAATTTTTAGGTTTTGATATTTTCTTCAAAATCACTTTGCAACGCGTTTAACTAACTGCGCATTTTAAGATTCCGTTAATTTCGGCCACCTTAACATATAGGTGAAAGAACCTGCCGTTTTTACTGTTTTTAAATATCATCGTACTACCGTATTTAGAAAAAAGTTTTTTTGCTCGTTTGACTTATTTTGACGTTTTTAAGCCAAAAATAAAAATTCAACAAAAAAATACAGGTTATTAAAACTGATTTTTTTAAGGTTTTGACATAATTATTTAAAGTCTTGCTAATAACTAATAAAGTGTGCAAACGGGAAAAATTAAGTTATATGTATGAACAATATACTAAGAACAATAACTAAGAATAAATTTGCAACCTTTAAAAATTTTTATTGTTCAGTTTGGCAATAGTTATAGCCAGTTTTTTCCAGGTGGCCGAAGTTAATGGCTCGCGCCATAATTTCAGCCACTATAAAAAAGAACTTTAAACCTCCACTGATTTCTAAGTGTAATAGAAATTTTAAAATTTTGCACTGGAATAACAAAAATAGCTATCGTTTGATATTTAGACCAAATTTAGGGTCGATTGGAAAATCCAAAAAAAAACATATTCAAAAAAATAAAAAAAGTGGCCGAAATTAAGTCAGTTACCCTAATTAGTTGGGAAAATTTTGTAATTCATGTTTATTTTCTTTTACTTATTTTTATTACTATTTTTAATGCTCATATCTTAAAATCGATATTCTTTCATCGTTCATGCGGCGATTTAACCCCGAGGCACCGCACCAACTATAATCAGAGAACGTTAATAAAATAAAATTTGTAATTCATGCCCATCTTCTTCTTCTGATTCTTTTTTTTTTAATAATTGCAATTATTAGTGGTGCGGGAGTACCACACAGCAATGTAGCCCCACGACACTGCGCCAACTATAATTAAAGAACGTGGGTAAGTTTTGTAATTCATGATCATCTTCTTCTTCTCATTATTATTATTATTTTTATTTCAAAAATATAATTGCAATCCTTGCTGGTGGGGCGATTTAGCCCCACTCCATCGCTCCAACTATAATGATGCCACCCGAATGTAAGGGTGTAAAACCTTACATTAAAAAACCGGAATGATGTCAACCCAAACGCAGTTTATTTCTGCCAAAATCGATGTTCTTCACAACAAAGTGTCTGAACTGGAGGCGGAGCGGTCGGAATGGATAACTGAGAAGGGACAACTGACTGAAGGAGTGTGTTCAAAAGCTGGAAGAGTCGTCCTAGTTTTTGGACACCCAGAAAGTTCCTGCGTTATTTACTGATGTCTGCTCCCAGGTAGTCAAGCAGCTAATGCCAGTGCTAAACGAACTATTTGAAGACTATTTGGTGAAACTTGACGCCAAGCGAGAGTACGGGCAGTTCGCAGTAATTACCGGACTTCCTGAAAACGGAATGGACTCCATTGTTGTAAAGGAGCTTGTTGCCAAGCTGGCAGATAATTGACGTCGTAGAAGTGAAAGACCACTTTTGTTTAGGTCCTGATAATGGGTTGAAAAAAACCCAGACTGTTGAAAATAAGTTTGCCAGCATTGGTGTGCAAAACAAGCTAACCCGTTCAGAACGCAAGCTAAGAGACACGAAATTTAAGGGCGTTTACATCAGGCCCTCTATGACTTATGAGCAAAGAGCTGCCCAAGCCTCAATAATCAGGGATATTAAATAGTACCGCAACAAACACCCAAATGCGAAAATTCATGTGAGGTACACCAATTTGGGTGACCCTTACATTTATGACAACATCCTGAGAAAAAACTTTGAAAAGAAGGATGAGGTTTTCAAAACAGCAGAGGAATTTTTGCGATCCTCTTGCAAATCAGTTTTATTGAAAACTTTTATTTTCAATGCAAGTAGTCTCAAAAATTCCTTAGCGGAGTTTAATATCATTTTAGAAGAAAATGACGCAACATAACATAATAACTCAAAATTTGATATTATTTCTGTAACAGAAACGTGGCTTTCAAATGAAATAAAAAATAATGCCCTAATTAATCCAAATAATTCCTATCATATATTAACACATGGTACACAAGCAAGGAATAATGGAGGTGACATGTTAATGATTAAAAATATTTATTGAGTTGTTGAGGTTGAAACTAATCTAAAATATGCACAAATTGAACTAACAGCTTGCTATTTAGTTTTTAAAAATTTTATAATTCGAGTCATTTGTCTCTACAGACTAGAGTTTTGCGACTAAGCAAATTTACTACTAGTAAGTTAACTAGTAAGTTAATGGTCTAAAATTTTGAACTAAAGGTAAACCCAACGTGGCTGCAACAGTTGTTCGTTGAATTAAAAAATGCCCCCCATTAAGTAACCACTCAATTCATGAGGATCTGACGTCACTTTATCAGCCAGTTAGATTCGGTTTAATACGGAGCATTTATTTGATAAAGTGACGTCAGATTTTCGTGATTTAAATGCTTAGTTAATGGAGGAGGGCATTTTTTAATCCAACGAACAACTGTTGCAGCCACGTTTGGTTTACTTTTAGTAAGTTAACTAGTAAGTTAATGTGTAAAAAATAATCTCTTAAATTAACTTTTAAGTTAATGGTCCAAAATTTTAAACTAGTAAGTTATTTAGTAAGTTAATTGTTCAAAATTTTGAACTAGTAAGTTAATTTTCTAAAATTTTAAACTAGTAAGTTAATTTCTCAAAATTTCACGCTGGTAAAATAGAAAACAAAATAATTTGGCGTTAAATTACACTAGTAAACTAATTATTTAATCAAATTTGACAAAAAATAAGGGAAATGGATGAATTTCAGGTAAGAAATAATTTCCATGGCTGTTGCGCAGCTGATGGGTCGTCCCGTATTATGATGTTCAGTTCAGTAATGGTAGTTTTAGTAGTTTTTGCACGGTTTTCCAACAAAAAAATAGTTGCGATTAAATTTTTACTTATATCAAATCCATTGAAAAATTGTTAATTATATCAAATACCAACACACCAACGAAATAATTGATTTTCATAAAATCTATATGAATGACTATTTATTAAATATTTAATATTTATTGAATAAGTATCCAATTTTATATCAGGGATATGATTATATAAAAAAGGTTATATCTAATTATTTAAGTCCGAGAGAATAATATTGAAAAAACCTGCCCAAATTAATTTTTGACAACCGCAAAATCGTAACTTTTTAACTATTTAAATCAGTGGAAATTTTATTTTTAGCATAAACATAAATATGTTAAGAAAAGTGGTGTTTAACAACCAAAAGATACAAGAGAAAGTTTAAAGTTTTAGGGCAACCGTTTGCGGCTGACACCGGTTTTTTGTTATTAAAAAATTTTTTTTTGTGTTTGATAGATCTTCACTTTTGTTCTCATTTCTGAAAAATTATTATATTAATAACAAAAATCCAAATCAAAACAATGGATTTTGATATGCAAAAAAGTGCGCCCAATTGTTTGCCCAATATATATAATTTTTCGCAGAGTAAAGTTTGAAGAAGTTTCGCATCGCAGACTAAGATAATGAAGTTTGTGATATTAATAAAATATTTTAAAAATTGTTTTTCCATGTCCTCTTATTTGGTTTGGATTTGACAGCTCGTTTTAACACAAAAAATATAATTAAGAAAAAGGGAAATATTTCAATGAGTTCACACTACTGAGGTTCCTCAGAGCTACGCCTTACTTTTGTACTAATTTTAGGATAATTAGAAAGTAATTTCATAGATGTTTTTTTCAGAAAAATTTTGTAAACTAAATTTTTTTTTAAAACTTATTAAAAATAATCAAAATAATCCTAAAATTGCGAGTAAAATAAATCGACACATATTTCGAACTTAAATAAGCTTTAAATCGCTAATTTAAGGGGTGGATCTCCGGAGCTCCTACCGCTTTAACCCGTTCTCGTGATTGCCTTTTCTCCGCTGAAAATTGTTTTTGTAAAAGTATTCATTCCCGTTTTTTTCACTTGTATTCAGAGTACGGTAGCGCGATGCCTTTTCCTCCCGGTGCTGACTCTGATTACCTGTGAAAAGAACGGAAATTAATACATTTCCAAAACGCTTTTCACAGGGTAATAGGCAATTACGGGAACAGGTTAAATGTTTGGAGCTCCGGAGCATATGATATTGGAAGTTAGGAAAATCACGAGTTCACATTTTTAGCTATAAGTTCTCAATTTCTCCCAACCGGGTTTCAGCTCTAATTGCAATATTTATTATAAACGCAAATTTTTATGAAGAACGCAATATTCAAATAAAAAAAACAACAAATTTTAACTTCTCAAAATATTTTGACAATCAATTTTGCAAATGAAAGATTATGAATTTAGCTGTTTTTTCATGGGTGGCGCGGGAGCGCCACGTGGCGATTTAGCCCCGTGGCGCCGCGCCAACCATTATTAGAGAACGTGGGTAAATTTTGAAATTCAGAACCTTCTTCTTCTTCTTTTTTTTTCTTCTTCTTCTTCTTATTATTCCAACGCTCCATCCTTAAAAGCGATATTCCTCATTCGTTACTGATTGATCAAAAATAAACATGGGCTCATTAGAAAGAAGAAGAAATTACGCAACTTTCTTAGGAAGCACTTTTTTCATTTAGGTCCTTGTTATCGATTTATTGATCAAAATAAAAAATTTGAAAAAAAGACAAATAAAAACTCCCAACCGCACAATATCAGCCTTTTGGCAACAATAAGGATTGTACAGAGCAGACAACCAACATCCCCTCATATATTGGTGGCAGAAATGGAACCAGTTCCCAGCGCCATCTGCTTCAACCGCACGGAAAACGGAGAAAACAACAGAGTACTTTTTTTAATTCTTGCATTACTGATGACAAAATTAATTCAAAGTTTTATTTATTAACAAATAATAACTAGCCTTGAAAAATGCTCTAAGAATAGAGCAGGAAAAAAGGGCGATTTTTCCCCAGGCCTATGTTTAGACAGAAAAGATGTGGACTAGGCTGAGATGGACATTATGTGGACTATAGGAAATTTGCGTTTGGTTTGGGCAGCTGCTCACTAAATAAAAATTTCTACCATATGATAATGATTTGTTTATACATTGATCTAATCACACAGCATTATTGCATGTTTTTTAGTTTGATGAAATGTCAATTTAAAAAATCATACTCACAGCAATGTTTGACAAGCTCGAAATCGCCACTTTTTTGAAATTATAGTTGTTTTTTACACATACAAATATAACCTTCTAATTGAAAAAGTGGCGATTTCGCGCTTGTCAAAGATTGCTGTGAGTATGATTTTTTGAATTGACATTTCATCAAACTAAAAACCAATGCAACAGTGCTGTGTGATTAGATCAATGTATAAACAAATCATTATCATATTGTCCAGACAAAGTTTACTTACGTTCTCTAAATATAGTTGGCGCGATGCCGTGCGCCAAATAATAAGAAGATGATCAACATGAATTACAAAATTTACTCACGTTCTCTAAGTATAGTTGGCGCGGTGCCGTGGGTTAAATTGCAGTATGGCACCCCGCACCACCGATGATTACCGGCGCGTGGCGCTACCGCGCCACCGACGCTTATTATTATTTTTTAATAAATAAAAATTTTGAATTAATTTTGTCATCAGTAATGCAAGAATTAAAAAAGTACTCTGTTGTTTTCTCCGTTTTCCGCGCGGTTGAAGCAGATGGCGCTGGGAACTGGTTCCGTTTCTGCCACCAATTAAAACTGGTATGCTTTTTTTGTGCGGTTTCTATGAGGGGATGTTGGTTGTCTCCTCTGTACAATCCTTATTGTTGCCAAAAAGCTGCTATTGTGCGGTTGGGAGTTTTTATTTGTCTATTTTTCCATTTTTTTATTTTGATCAATAAATCGATAACAAGGACCTAAATGAAAAAGTGCTTCCTAAGAAAGTTGCGTATCGCCCCTTTTTCTGCTCTATTCTTAGAGTATTTTTCAAGGCTGGTTTTTATTATAAGTGTTTTACAATTAATTATAAGTATTTAACAATTTTAAAACTTACAATTTAAATTTACAATTTTGAAATTCTTAATGACAGATAATACTTTTTTTAAAGTTTCCGATGGACTTTTTAATAATAATTTTTTAGTTTTAAATATGTTTGTGGTCAGCACAATACGCAAGCCTATAATTCGATGTAGCTTTAAAATTGGTTTCAACGGACGAATTTTAAATTAATTTTTGCTAATTCGACATCATTTTTGACGGAAATACTATTTTACTAATGATTTCTATCTATTAATGTTTAATAAGAAACAAAGTTTATTTAGCGCAAACTGACATATTAAAGCACTTTAACATAAAGAAACATATTATTATGTAGCCATTTTTTAAGCATGAGCTTAAACTAAATAAGAAAAAAACTACAATTTTTTAAAGTTGGAACGTGTCTAAAAACCAACCTTCTTTTTTGCATCAAACAGTAGGATAATTTGATAAACGTTCACAGATTTTTTGAGTATTTTGTTATCACTTTTTTTTATTTAAAATTAATTTGTGGTAAATAAAAAGCAAAAACACCCCAAAAAGCAAAAAATATTAACAAATCAGTACATACGTTTGAAGTTTTAAATTTGAATCAAATGAGCCCAACAATTTGGTACAAAAAATAAGAGTTTGTAAAAATCTATTATTATGTTTTGGGTACGTTTTACTCTTAACTGCTGAATCTGTTATAAACCAGTATGTTATATTATGTAATTAGTAGGCGCCAACTATATTTTCATGATTTATTAGGCTACCCCTCTATTTAATACTAAGTTAAATAGAAAAAAATAATCAAAATCATTTCCCATAGTTTGCAACAACCTATCAATCTATCTTTATTTCTATTATTACGGTATGTACATGAGTTTGGAATAATTGTATTAATGATTGCGAATGGAGAAGCTACCATAATTACAGATCTACTTGCATTAAACATAATTTAATTTTGAACAATATCATTATGCACTTAACTATTAACAACAGACCTTTTGTGCACTGCCTAGGGGCTTCAGTTTATTTAGTTTTGTGTTAAAAGGTTTGAAATTATTTCTAAAAAATGTAATAAATAAACGTAATAGTTTATTTATTCAAATGAAATTAAGGTAGATTTTAAAGGATGGGTAACCTAAGTAAAAAAGCAAGACAACAGTTTGTAGTTAATTATAAAAACGGGTTATAATAATATTATGCTGAAATTAAGCCAGATAGCAAAATGCTTAAATTTTGAATCTCATTTGAATTCAATCAAAAGAATAAGCGGATTAGTTTTTCCAAAAAAAAGAATTTGGTATTTTTGTGTGTGCCTTTTTTAATCTATCGCCACTTCTTATTGTTTTCCTTGTTTGAAACGGAATTAAGCCCACAAAACATTTAATTTTAGAAAGACTAGGGACCAGTTCTTCAACGGCGTCGTTATTTTAATGGGGTCCTTAGTTTTAACTGAGCCTTCAAACCTTTGAGGGGTCCTTAGATAAGGTTTTCCTTATCTGTGGTTGCTTAAAACATTTTAAGGGGCCGTTTACCTAAGTAACCCCTTAAATATTTAAGAAAACCCTTATTTCCCACATTTTTCTGTTTATTACGTGTATTGAACATATTAAGGCTGGTTCATACTTATGAAAAAACGTCCTTTGGACAAAGTCCAAATGAAAAAGTCTTTTGGACTTTGTCCAAAGGACAAATACAGTGTAAAAACGTCCTTTAGACTTTGTCCAATGGACAAAGTCCAAAGGACAAAATCCAAAGAACAACGTGTTTATACTTTTTTGTCCTTTGGACTTTTCCCTTTGGATTTTGTCCTTTGGACTTTGTCCACATGACAAATTTTAAGTAGCATTCATACTTCGTCCAAAAAAAGTCCAAAGGACGTTTTGGCTTTTTTAAAATTGTCCTTTGGACTTTGTCCAAAGGACGTTTCGTTATAAGTATAAAGCAGCCTTTAGTATGTTTATTATGTGTCCAAAACAGTTTTTTTTTGTGTTTAATTGTAACATAAAATATTTTAAAAAATATCGTAAAACAAGAGAAAATTTTTTTAATAAAACTGCTTCTTGTATGCTTACCGAAGTTTACGCGTGGATTCACAGGAAATCTGCAAGGTAAATTTTTGGAGGCAATGTTATTTTTATTCTAATTTCGTGAACACTAAAAAAGTAATGCCATAAATTCTTTTGTGAAAAAATTTTTGTGAACAATTTTTTTTTTTCAAAACTTATTGAAAACAATAAAAATAGCTCTTAAAATGCATATAAAATAGTTTAAAACGCATATTTCAACCCAAAATGTTAAAATTGATTATCCAAGTAGGTGCTTTCTTTGTTTTAAATGGCCGGAACAACAGAGCATGATATTGAAAGGTAGCAACATCACTAAAGATGAAATCTATCAGGGTGAAAATAGGTAGGTGGTAAAGTAACCAATTATTCTTCAAGAAAATATCACGTGGAGAAAAACACCTGATGCAACTTAATAATAATTGGTTACATCACCACTGACAATTTTTTTTTGTTTTTATTTTTGCACGTCCATTCTTTGTTTTTTTCCTGACGGCAAATGGTTATGCCCTTAATTGCACCCCCAAACGATTTTGATTTTAGTCCAATCCAAAGTATTTGATTTCCGTGGCTAACAGGAATTAACTCTGCAGCTACCTCCGTAGCTGAGTGAAAAAATCTACTCCACTCTACAGACTTGTGGACGCTTCAAGTATGGAAAGCACGCGTAATTTATATAAAAACATTTAACAAGAAATGAAGCAGGGGGAATAAGTCCATAGCAAGCTAAACTAGCATTAATTCATTCGTTGCATTGCTTTTACACTATTCATATTTTATGCCGTGAATATCACAAGTTTAAGCATTTAATCATGTAGCTTCAAGCATTTAATTAGACGGTTCATCTTGGTTTTTTATGTGTGTTCACATGATTAAGCATTTAATCATGCAGCTTCAAGCATTTAATCATGCAGTTGATCTTGGTTTTTTATGTGTGTTTACATGATTAAGCATAATTTATTACCTTAATTGTTTAAATTTATATCATTGGAATATTGTTTGCTTTTTTGTATGTAATAAAGGAATATTATGGGGTGCGTTTTGTTGATACAAACACAGCAATTACATTAGTTAACACAAATTCCTTTACATGGTGACCCTCAAAACTGATTCGAACTCTTGGCGCTGTATTTGGTTTGTTTTTTAACGCCCCAACGGTTTTTTTACGCTTAGACCAACATATGTTGTTTTTTCTTTTGGCAGTTTCTTTTGTTGGAATGGTTTAATTTTTGGCTCAATTTTGGTATTTTAACTGTGGTATTCTTTAACACGATGTCTGGTTCTTTGCAGAAACTGATTGCCCTTGGCAAAACAAGACTTTCTGAGCAAATCATTGCTGCGGCCCACAGTTTAGACTCTATTGGTTCTTCGTTATCAGTTGATGAAAACCGAAAAGCCTTGCTTAAAAAACGCTTTCAAATAACTTGTGACACTAATAAAATCCAAAAGACTTTTGGATACCTTGAAGAACTACAACCGTCAGTGGAGTCAGCTGATTTCAGAGTTAACTGACCCTGTTGCCAATAAAACTGAGCAGGAAATTTATGAAAAAAAAACCATTAATCCTGATGACCCTGCAAGTTTTAGTTTGGTTATGATTGCGGCTGATGACAAACTGTCTATTTTCAAAATTTTGGTTGACAAAATTGACGTTACCTTACCTCAGCTGAATCTGCAATCTAAAACACCAACCCCTCCAGCTGGCAACCAAAATACTGTTCTTAATTTTTCTTCTGTTAAGTTGCCAGAACTTTCTGTGCCTTTTTATGACAGTGATCCGACTGACTATGTCTGTTTTATTCAAATGTTTAATGCAACTGTTGACAGTCAAAATTTGGCACCTTCTCAAAAATTACTTTATTTGGCTGATGCCCTTAAAGGACAAGCAGCAATTTGTGTTAGAAACAATGGTTTGGTGATCTAAAGGTCGTCAAAAACAGTCTGTACAAACAACTACAACATCTTCAGCTGCACTTAACCAAGTTCCATGATCTGTGCGACATTTTCAACGTCATCAAGAGTTCCATTTGTCAACTGCAGACTCTGGGTGAGAATGTGGATCATCCTGTTCTACAGGGCAGTCTAATGGTGAAATTCCCAGCTCATATTCTGGAAATTCTGGAGAAAAGGGTACGAGGTTTTTAGAGCCATAAGTAGGGAATTTGGAGCCGCGGGAGAAAATTTTTATCTTTTTTTAGGCTTTGCTTAGGCTTAGGTATAGGTTTTAGCAATGTTTATTTTTGGCTCCAAGTTTCCTCGGCTCCATCGACCCTAAACCTAGAAAAGCAAAGGTTCTTTACAAGATTTGACTGTATCTTCTTTTGTTGAGAATCTCTGGGTATTGATCAAATTAAAGGATACTGCTCAGCGGAATTCTGGATCTGGTAAACAATCCAAAGAGTTTTTAAGTTGACTTCAGGTTATTCTGAGATCAAGATTAAGCCTAGTTCTACTACTCAGTCATTGTTTGTGTCTGAGCAATCTAAACCAAAGGTTGACAAAAAGTCAAAAAACAATCAGTTTAAACAAAAGTCTTCTTCTATATTGTTTGTGCTTTTGGTTCAGGTGGTCACTACAATCACAAGTGTACTATTTATGGAGACCTAGAAAAGCGTCAGGGTGTTTTACGCCAAATCAAGCGTTGATTTAAGTGCTTTATACCTGATCCTTTTAAGCCTAATTGTACTGTGTCTACAAGGGCATGTTTTTATGGCAAAAGCACTAATCATTACCAGGCCTTGTGTTCTAAAAAGTTTGGTTCACGCCAAGTTGCTAAGACTTCATCTAATGTCATTTTAGGTTAGTTCGTGGGTGATCCAAACACCAAACAAGCAGCCAAGGCTGATAAGTCTGGGATAAAGAAATTAAAAAAACTCATCAATAATGTTACCACATCTGTTTCTTTCAGGCTGACACGCTTAATTCCTCCAACACGCTGTCTATCCAGCCTATGACTGTATCTCTTTCTCAGCGAGCCCCTAATGATGTTATATTGTTTAGTGCATTCAATGTGTCTATTGTTTGGCCTGATTCAATTAAAGTCAAACAATTAAAGTCAGGGTTTTGCTTGATGTTGGCAGTGATACATCCTGGATTTTGAAAAGTGTTGCTGAAAATCTGGGCCTTAAAACTCAAGATTCAGAATGTTTAAGTATGGGTGTATTTGGCTCTGAAAAAAAATAATAATTAATTTTGATATTGTAGATTTTGTGGTCCAAACATCAAAGTGTTCGCTAACACTGCTCTGATTTTGACAAGAAAATGGGACAAGAGGCTTTTGTCTGAAGCAGATAGGAGCTATTTGATCAAGTATTATGAATCCAAACTGGCAGACTCATTTCCTGCCTCTGGGTAAAATTTCCAACCAGAAATTCTGGTAGGTTTGGATTGCTTTTTTCTCTTTTTAGATTTTTCAGATAAATAACAACTGCCATATGGATCATTTCTAATACCTTCCAGACTTGGTTTTATGATTGGTGGAAAAGAAACGTCATTTGAAAATGCAAACTGTAACCCTGAAGCAGGTATACTGACTGTGGAAACCATAGAAGAAAGGGAGTCCAGTGATGACCTGCACAAATCAATTCAAAGATATTGGGAACTTGAAGGTGTTGGTATCATGGACTCCAATGATTATCAAACTGAAGATGATTCCGCCAAAAAGCACTTTCAACAAACTGTGGAATTTTCTGATGCCAGAATTGAAGTTGAGTCGCCATAGAATGAGAAAGTTTCCAGTTTCTCTTACAATTATGGCCTGGTATATGGGAGATTGAAAACACTGTCTGCACGTTTGCAGAAAGATCCAGACCGATTGAAGCAATATACGGCTGTGTTTGACTATCAACTAGATCAAGGAATTATTGAGACAGTGCCATAGTCAGAATTTAAGAAAGATGATTAAATTGTGGGACATTTTCTTCCCCATCATCCTGTACTACGACCAGAATTAGGCAAATACGCCAGAGTTGCGCTTGATGGTTCATCAAAAGCCAGCAAGAATCTTTACAGTCTCAACGATGCCTATTGAGAGGTCCAGTACTGTTAGCCAATCTGTGTGGAATGCTTATGCGATGCAGAGCGCATCCGATTCAATTGCTGGTAGATGTAGAAAAGGCTTTTCTATAAGTATCACTGAAGCCCACTTTAAGGAATTTTACCCGGTTCTTGGGGAAGTTGGTTGCAAATTTTCAGATTTTGCAGAATATTGTTTGGTGCCAAGTCATCACCTTGGCTGTTAGCTACTGGTATTCATTTCATGTTGGACCAACATGATTCTTCTTTGGCACAGGAGATTTCAAGTAATATCTATGTGGATAACTTGTCTGTAGGTGCTAAGGATGAAACAGAAGCGCTAACAAAGTATACTGCATGCAAAGAAATTTTCAACAATATGTCAATGAACTTTCAACAGTGGATTTCTAATGCATCTGAAGTGATGAAGAAAATCCCAACAGCTCACCATCTTTGTTGACCAGTTATTAAAATTTTTGGCTTACAGTGGGATACTGTGAAAAATGAATTATCAATTTCAAAATTGAAGATCAAGGATCAACAACCTGTCACTAAACGATCTGTTTTACACACTGTGGCCAGTGTTATGACCAATTGGGTTTAATTTCAACTGCTTCTATGGCTGGAAAAGCATTTGTGCAGGAATTATGAGAATTTAAACTTGACTGGGATGATGAAATTCCTGTGGAACTTCAGGAAAAATGAATTTCAATCTGTGAAAAACTCAAGCAGACAGGAAAAATCAAAATTCCTCACTATTTGGGATCCACTTCAGAAGAAGCAGAACTGTTACTGTTTTTTGATGCATCTTCAATAACATATGCTGTACTCTGTTACTTGGAGTGAAAGATCAGTCTGGAAATGTCTACTGTAATAAAGATCAGTCTGGAAATGTCTACTGTAATCTAATTTACACAATAAAGATTAAAAAAATAAATAAATACTATAAATGTTATATGTGCACAGTGTAAAAGGTACACGATGTAAGATGTGCGCAGTAAATACAATATAAATTAATAACTGAAATGTTAATAGTATAAAAACGTCATAATTGTAATATGTGCACAGTGTAGAAAAAATAAGCTACAACGTACACAAAGTAAAAGTAGTTTCACAAAATATCATAAAATAAAACACTGCATAATAATTGTGCAATTACTAAAACTATTTAGTGTGTTTTTGCCAAAGTTTACACCACAGGATATGCTTACCAGTTGAAAAAATACAAGCGACCAAATGGTACAAAATAGGGATGCATTGAGCTGCTCACAAATGCTCAATACCAATTGGTACTCACATATATTTAATTGTGAGTACTAAGCTCAAGCTCAAGCTCACAATAAATCTCAGGCTCAAGCTCAAGCTCACTATTAGCCCAGGCTAATTAGCTTAATTGTGAGCTTGACAATAAATAAAAATATATTATACTTTACCAAAAATGTTTAAATCCTGATTAAGAAGCCTTATTAGAATATGCCATCATAACAAAATTATTTCAGTCCATTTAAAGGGCATTTTTATTTTAAAGTCATATTCTTCTGTTAATTCACGCCAGTTATAATAAAGAGCCTGTTGTAATTTAATAATGGAACAATTCAATTTATCTAAATTC
The DNA here is from genome assembly GCA_030248175.1 of Microlaimidae sp. YZB2_3. Lineage (NCBI taxonomy): Eukaryota > Metazoa > Nematoda > Chromadorea > Desmodorida > Microlaimidae > Microlaimidae sp. YZB2_3. The sequence continues at coordinate 4,438 of JASAMX010017683.1, read as the reverse complement.
ACGTAAATAAATAAATCTATTTAAATTCACGCGAATTAATAAAAAATAAGTCATTATTATGACATAATTCAAAGAAATATGCTATTTTAAAAACTAATCAAAAGGCATTTTATTCAATGGCTTATATGGACGCCACTCCTTATAAAGGACTTAAAAATTTTTTTAATAAATTACATATGTTTTCATCATCATCATCATCATGAAAGTTTATTCTAGAAATATACAATCAAAAAAAACAAAACAACAAGGATATAATTGCGAACCGATCACGGTCGCTATACATGACAAAGAAATTTTTTACTCTAGAATGTGACTGACTCTAGAATAAAAAAATGCTGAATTTAAGTTTTTTATGAAAACTTTTATTTAAATAGAAAAATGTCAGTTTTTTAATTTTAAAACGTTTATTTCAATAGAGTTTTAAAAAAAAACGCAAAAAATATGATTTTATTAAATACCTAGTCAGATTATTGAACGGTTTTTCGCTTTCCACGTTTCACAAACAATGGCGTAACAATGTAAGGGGGTTTTTTTGAAAAAACCACTAATATTTAGAGAAATCATTCGATAAAATCAAAATAAATAAGGGTCTAAAAATAAAGTAAAAATACAACGCCTGCTCTTTTGTTTATATTTTCATAACAAAACTTTTATCAGCGAAGATGGCATTGTTCCAGGATAAAATGACCAAAAAATCATTATTTCGGCCTTTTTTAAATGGTCTAAAGGTAAAAAAAAACTGTTAGAAGGTTTGGAACGCAGAATAAATTACATATGTTTTCATCATCATCATCATCATGAAAGTTTATTCTAGAAATATACGATCAAAAAAAAAACAAAACAACAAGGATATAATTGCGAACCGATCACGGTCGCTATACATGACAAAGAAATTTTTTACTCTAGAATGTGACTCAAAGGCTTAATTAGTAAGCACTAAATTGAGCCACTTTGAATATTTTTCTAAATATTTTAATGGACGGGGCTGAGACTTGGTTTTGCGTTAACATATTCCATTTTAATATTACTCTGTTAGAAAAGAAATATCCGTGGTTTTATCCGTGGTTTTATCTGTTGGTTTTGCACTTTCATTTAAAAAAACTAAATTTTCTACAAAAAGAATGTGTGTTAGAATAAACACTTAAAAATGCAGTAAAAAGTTGTTGTCTTCCATTTTGACCATTTTTTGGAAAAGCAAATTCCTCCTTAGAGCGAATTCTTTCTGCTCTATTCGTAAATTTCGGCAATTTTGGGGCTAACCCCCCAAAATTTTTGAAAATTTTTTTTTCAGGAGGTAGCCAAAAGTACAAGGACCTTAACGCGAGATATTGATCGCGGCGCGTTTAAAAGTTATAAGACCGCAAACAAAAAATTTTTGTCAACTTTTTTCCAGTATCGCTAAAAAAAACAGAGAATATATATCAAAAAAAAACAGAAATCGCTTGGGTTTTAATATAAAATTATTATTAAAGGCTTTTTTTAAAGTTTTTTATAATGTACTAAAGGTATGAAACTGCTAGAAATTTTTTTGAAAATATCACCATTTTCAAGTGGTCAAAAATACTTTAAATAGTTTAAAGCGACCATGCAAGGGGGGCATTTTTGATTTGTATTACTTTTCTCTTTCTAACGCCGTATTGAACGTTCCTGCGTTGAAAAAACCCCAGTGAACATTTTCTCCAAAAACACCCATAGTAAATTCAGAAAATTCTCAAAAAACACCTGTTTTGTTTTGGAGCATTGTAACAGGTATTATATTCAAAACTAACTCAATTTTACTCATTTTTAACCATATTGATCCGAAATTATTAAAAAACGTTTAAATAACGCTATTTTTTAAGTTCCAAAACGTTTTTTCGCTCATGATTTTTTTTGTAAAAATTCCACTTTTCTTCAAAATTTCGAATTTTATGCATTTGCATTATTTGCGCTTCGCATAGTCAAAAACAACTAAAAACTTTAAAAAAATTACTTATACTACTACAATAACATTGCTTTTAAACAAAAATGTTTAATAATCAACGATAATGTAACTTTATAATAGTCTGCACTTGATTTTTTTTTATTTTCGAAAATTCTTCCAAAAAAACCTAAAAATGCACAAAAAGTGAAAAATCTCAAAAACATATCTTTTTATTTTCGTTTTTTTTCCATATACTATAAAGATTTTTCCAAGCTAGTGTTGTAAAAAGTATTGATTTTGGACTATTTTAAAATAAAAGTAATTTGAAAAATTTTAATTTAAGTAAAGTAAAAGTAAAAGTAATATAAGTAATAATAATAAAAGATAATACACGAAAAAAACGCAAAAAAAAACCAAAAATATATGGAACATTTTGAGAAAAGAACCAAGAAGCCTTAACAGCAACTTATAAATTAAATCATTAATAGTTAACGGCTTTTGACAAACTTCGCATGAAAAAAGCTGAGGTAACTATGGTTGAATTATATCTGGCTGACGCTGAAAATTAGAATTCAGACAAGAAGGGACCAATTAAAATTGTGCGGTAATCACGTTTTTTTTAAAAAAACAAATAAGAACGCAGAATTTTTTTTAGTCCCGTCTTTTCACAAAATATACATAAAATAACCAACTTTAGCGCTTAGAAAATTTCCATTTAAGTTCTAAATTAAGTAATTTGATAAATAATTATTAAAATACAGTTTTTAATCTTTGTTATTAACCCGTTTTAGTGAAAAATTTAGAATGTTTTTTTTTGTTAAATAGTCTATTCAATACTGCAAATATCGCGGTCAGCTAGATTTTATTTGCCTTTAAATAAAAACTTAAAGCAGCTGTTACGAATCAAATTTTTATTTGCCCTAACAGACAAAATTTAACGAATGTCCTATTCGTTTATTTTCCAAAAAAGACGGATTTGTTGTGTTTTTTTGTGGTTATACAATCAACAGTAATTTTCGCGTAATTTGTGAAAGCTAGTAGATAAAGCTCACCAAAAATACCTGATTTTTTTTTAAAGTTGTAATTTTAATGCCTGTATTTTGTGAAAGCTATGCAGTGTTAAGCCAACTTACCTATAGGCAAATCAAACCTAGCTAACCTCGATGATTTGCAGCATTGAATCTAGTATTTAACACTGAAACACTTAAAACTTTTAGCAAAAACTGTTTAGTATTAAAGATTAAATACCATATTTTACCAATTATTTATCAGATTACCCAATTTGGAACAAAAATGCATTTTAAAGGATTCAAGTGGACTAATTTATTATATTTTGTAAAAAAGTCGAAATAAAAAATCATATTTTCTAATTTGTTTTTATGAAAACACGTCATAACCACGCAATTTTAATTTGTCTACTCATCTCTCCTATATACAAACTTGAAACCAACCAGATATAATTCAACCATAAGATACGGTTTTAAAATTTTCATATAATAATATACGTAATTTTTAGTATATTTTGTAATTTGTCACAGCTAGTATTAAGCGAAATTGAAATAAATTCTAGATTTTTTTATTGTATGATAGGGTAGTGCATTTAATTTCGGCACTTTTTCGTTTTTCCAATGTAACTTTTCACTGTATGGCCTGATTTTTATGTTTGATAGCTCATCTTAAAGGTTTTACGATACTGCGTTGCGTCATAAAAAATTCACTGTACGAAAGTTGTTTTTTACTTAATTAAATCAGTTTTTAAAAAAATGGAAAATTTACAAACAATCGATTGTTTCTCAGTCAAAAAATCATCATTTTTAAAAATTTAAAAAACCTATCATTATCTCCAAATAGTTTTCTTTAATTTAAGCTTTTACTTGTTGTTTAACGTGTAAGTGGCAAAAAGTTACAGTTAAAATGCTAAATGATATCAAAATGAGGAAAATCTGGGAAAAAACTGCATTTAATTTCGGCACTTTTTAAAAAGACACCCTTAATCGAGTTTAAGTGCAGTGCTATGACTCTTACACATTTCAACGTTGTCTTTTAACTATTTACAACTACAATTTACCACCCGACCACTAAATTCAACCCGTTTTTACCTACAGAAATAGTGTGCCGAAATTGACTAAATTTTACCAGGACAGTTTAATTTTTAAACCAATTTATTGCGTAATCATGAATTGCCCATGTTCTAAAAACGAGTAACATTTTTTTTTAAATTATAAATCACACAATTTCACATGAAAATATCATAACATAACAAATAAAAAGCTCACGACAGTCATCTACATATAATTAGCTCTCATTTGAGCTATCAAACGTCGTATTCCGTCCAGGATTACCAAAGATAAGATATAGTCCAAAATCAAAAATGCCCAATTGGGAAAAGTGCCGAAATTAAATGCACTACCCTAGCTGACTTCGCAAAATTGTATGGGGTTCTTGAGATGACTAACTTCTTAAAAAATTTTTAATTTAATTTTTTTTAATTAAAAAGTTCTTTAAAATTAGCCATGCAAAAAATGTTATAAGGAA
>JASAMX010017681.1:0-10832 GCA_030248175.1 Microlaimidae sp. YZB2_3 | reverse complement strand
TCGCGTCTGTCAAGATTGCTGTGAGTATGATTTTTTTAATTGACATTTCATCAGACTAAAAAAATGCAACAACGCTGTGTGGATTAGATCAATATTTTAATAAAAACAAATCATATGGTAGGACTTTTTTATTGTTGAGCAGCTGGTTAAACCAAATTCCCTATAGTCCACATATTTTTCAACTCAGACTAGAAAAAAACCCAACGGTGGCTGCAAGTTGTTGTCCGTCGATTTAAAAAAATGCCTCCTTATTAAATAACCATTCTTTAAATCACCGGGAATCCTGACGTCATTATCAGTAGTATTAATATTCGAGTTTAATACGAAGTATTTGTTCTACAAAGTGACGTCAGATTTTCTTGTGATTTGACTCTTGACCCAACGGGCGACATTTTTCTAATCTAAAACGAACAACTGTTGCAGTGATGTTTGGTTTACCTTTAAGGCTGGGTCTCTCTTATGACAAAAGTCCTTTGGACCAAAGTCCAGAAGGACAATTTCAGAAAAGCCAAAACGTCCTTCGGACCCCCCAAAACGTTCTTTTGGACGAAGTATGAATGCTACTTAAAATTTGTCTTCCGGACAAAAAAAGTCCAAAAGAACAAAAATCTTTAAGAAAATCGAAAGGACAAAGAAAGTATGAACACGTTGTCCTTGTCCAAAGGACGTTTTTACGCTATATTTGTCCTTTGGACAAAGCCCAAAGGACTTTTGTCTTCCTACGTTTTGTCATTAAGTATGAACCAGCCTTAAGTCCACATCTTTTCTGTCTAAACATTAGCCTGGGCAAAAATCGCCCCTTTTTTCTGCTGTGATTCTTGGAGCATTTTTGAAAGTATAATAAAAAATGCAGCATGTGATAAATAGCTATAAATGCAGCATTCGAATTGAATGCTCAAAATTTTAAAACAACATGGTTCGCGCATTTTTTTGATATATTTGATGTTTAATTAAACTGATACCCAGTTTTTAACCAGCCAGCTTTTAATGAATTTTAAATGATTTTAAGAAAAATAGAACGCAACGCAATAACTCTATATCCGCAAGAATATATAAACCTAAGAGAATGTCCGACTTTGCACTAAATTTTTCACCAAAATTTTGCTAGATAAAATAGCACTTGCAAACGTTTGTGCGACTTTTCTACAAAAAATCCGCCATTTTCTGCTAGTTTGTCCGCGCTGCGATTTTTTGAACACAGTGTTAGTTTTATTGCAGTGCGGGCTGCGACTTTTTCTTCTCGATTACTGTTTTATTCTCACTGCGATTATTTTCACTGCACTCCAGCCTGGCTGCACAACAAAAAAAAAATACAGACGCTGGTAGACATTTTCAATGGAGTAAACACTTCAAAATTCGTTGTAATTAACTTTAAAACGTTACAGTGTTGACATCTTAACGTTAAAAAAACACTTTTACTTATTTAAACACAAAACTTTCGCTTCGCTTTATTTTTTTTGTTGTGCAGTTCTTGGACCTATGAGTGCTAGCTAAAATAATCGCAGTGCGAACAAAGCAGTATTAAGTGCAAAAAAAGTCGCAGTCCTCACTGCAAGATAACTAACACTGTGTTAAAAATTGCAGCGCGGAAAAACTAGCAGAAAACGGCGGATTTTCGCGAAAAAAGTAGCACACGGATTTGAAAGTCCTACTTTTCTTGCAAAATTTTGGTCAAAAATTTAGTGTACAGTCGGACATTCTCTTGTGTTATATATTCTTGATATTAGTATATAATTAATTCAAAAATAAATCATGGGTGGCGCGGGAGCGCCACGGGGCGATTTAGCCCCGTGGCGCCGCGCCAACCATAATTAGAGAACGTGGGTAAATTTTGAAATTCAGAACCTTCTTCTTCTTCTTCTTTCTAATGAGCCCATGTTTATTTTTGATCAATCAGTAACGAATGAGGAATATCGTTTTTAAGAATGGAGCGTTGGAATAATAAGAAGAAGAAGAAGAAGAAGAAGAAGAAGAAGAAGAAGGTTCTGAATTTCAAAATTTACCCATGTTCTAACTCATGGGTGGCGCGGCGCCAGGGGCCTAATTGCTTGTGGCGCTCCCGCGCCACCCATGATTTATTTTTACTTAATTATATACAATATTTAAGAATATATAACACAAGAGAAAATGTCCGACTTAACATGAATTTTTACCAAAATTTTGCAAGAAAAGTAGGACTTTCAAATCCGTGTGCTACTTTTTTCGCGAAAAATCTGCTGTTTTTGCTAGTTTTTCTTTTTGCGCTGCAATTTTTAACACAGTGTTAGTTATCTTGCAGTGAGGACTGCGACTTTTTTTGCACTTAATACTGATTTGTTCGCACTGCGATTATTTTAGCTAGCACTGCGAGTCCAACTGCACAACAAAAAATAAATACGAAGCGAAACTTTTGTGTTTAAATGAGTAAAAGTCGTTTTTTAACGTTAAGATGTCAAAACTTTTTTTAAAATTTATTAAAACAAATTTTGAAGTGTTTTACTCCATTGAAAATGTCTACCAGCGTCTGTATTTTTTTTTGTTCTGCAGCCAGGCTCGCAGTGTTAAAATAATCGCAGTGCGAATAAAACAGTATTGAGTGCAAAAAAAGTCGCAGCCCGCACTGCAATAAAACTAACACTGTGTTAAAAATCGCAGCGCGGACAAACTAGCAGAAAATGGCGGATTTTTGCTAGAAAAGTCGCACAAACGTTTGCAAGTGCTATTTATCTAGCAAAATTTTGGTGAAAAATTTAGTGCAAAGTCGGACATTTTCTTAGGTTATATATTCTTGCGGATATAGAGTTATTGCGTTGCGTTCTATTTATTAAAATCATTTAAAATTCATTAAAAGCTGGCTGGTTAAAAACTGGGTATCGCGTAATTAAACATCAAATATATCAAAAAAATGCGCGAACCATGTTGTTTTAAAATTTTGAGCATTCAATTCGAATGCTGCATTTATAGCTATTTATCACATGCTGCATTTTTTATTATACTTTCAAAAATGCTCCAAGAATAGAGCAGAAAAAAGGGGCGATTTTTGCCCAGGCGTATGTTTAGACAGAAAAGATGTGGACTTAAGGCTGGTTCATACTTATGACAAAACGTCGAAAGACAAAAGTCCTTTGGGCTTTGTCCAAAGGACAAATATAGCGTAAAAACGTCCTTTGGACAAGGACAACGTGTTCATACTTTCTTGTCCTTTGGACTTTCCTTTTGGATTTTGTCTTTTGGACTTTGTCCAAAGGACAAATTTTAAGTAGCATTCATACTTCGTCCAAAGGACGTTTTGGCTTGTCCAAAGGACGTTTTGGCTTTTCTAAAATTGTCCTTTGGACTTTGTCCAAAGGACTTTTGTCATAAGTATGAACCAGCCTTAAAGGTAAACCAAACGTAGCTGCAACAGTTGTTCGTTTGATTAAAAAATGTCGCCCATTAGGTAAAGAGTCAAATCACGAGAATCTGACGTCACTTTATCAAACAAATACTCCGTATTAAATCGAATCTAATTGGCTGATAAAATGACGTCAGATTTCCGTGATTTGAATGGTTACTTAATGGAGGGCATTTTTTAAATCAACGAACAACTGTTGCAGCCACGTTGGGTTTACCTTTAGTCTGAGATGGACATTATGTGGACTATAGGGAATTTGGTTTGGCCAGCTGCTCACCGAATAAAAATTCCTACCATATGATAATGATTTGTTTATATATTGATCTAATCACACAGCGTTGTTGCATTTTTTTAGTCTGATGAAATGTCAATTAAAAAAATCATACTCACAGCAATCTTTGACAAGCGCGAAATCGCCACTTTTTCAATTAGAAGGCTATATTTGTATGTGTAAGAAACAACTATATATTTGAAAAAGTGGCGATTTCGCATTTGTCAAAGATTACTGTGAGTATTATTTTTTTCAATTGACATTTCATCAGACTAAAAAAATGCAACAGTGCTCTGTGATTAGATCAGTGTATAAACAAATTATTATCATATGGCAGAAGTTTTTATTCAGTGAGCAGCTGCCCAAACCAACTGCAAATTTCCTATAGTCCACATAATGTCCATCTCAGACTAAAGTTAAAAATCTTTCAGGCTGAAATTAAGGGCGTAACCGCTCGCCGTCAGGAAGAAACAAAGAATAAACGTGCGATAATAAAAATAATAAAAAAAGTTTTCAGAGATGATGTAACCAATTATTATTAAGTTGCGTCAGGTGTTTTTCTCCACGTTATATTTTCTCGAAAAACGAGTGGATAGTTATTGTCACCCTGATAGAATTCATCTTTAGTCCACATCTTTTCTGTCTAAACATACGCCAGGGGCCTATTTCATAAAAAATGCCTGTAATTAATTTACAGCTGTAAATTAATAAACGCATATTTTTATTTTGTATTTTTAATTAAAAAGTATATTAAAAAAATTGCGTTTAGAATTTAAAAAATTACATGTCTGTAAATTCCGTAAATTCCACAGTTACGTACGTATTTTTTAATTAATAAAATAAGAAGAAATTAAATGCGTTTATTAATTTACAATTACATAAATCTTTATGAAATAGGCCCCAGGGGAAAAATCGCCCCGTTTTCCTGCTCTATTCTTAGAGCATTTTTTAAGGCTAGTCTACCACTTTTTTTTAATTAAATTAAAAAATAGCCGAATAAACTATAGTTTTAGCTGCGCAATGACATTATGCTTATAATCATTCCATTGCCGAGATATACTTTTTTACAGATTTAATATTATCAATAAAACACAATATTATCTACATATCAATAAAAAGAAGTTCCTAAGAATTATTGGGCAATTTTCTACGATTTCCAAAGAACCCATGTTTTTTTTATCAATCAATAACGAGGAAGGAATACTGGTTTTAAGATATAAGCGTTTGAAAAATAATATACTAATAATAAGGAGAAGAAGAACATATGTTGAGTGTTTAGTAAACTTTTTGTATAAAAAACTTTGGGTTTTAAAATTTAAATTTAATAACAGTAGCTATTTAAGCTGCCCCTGGAGTTTTCCAGGATGCCTTATTAAGGTGGCTTAATGCTACACCTGGAGCAATCCAGGATGTTTAGTGTTTAGTAAAATTCTGTTTTTAAACAATTTTTTGGCTTTAAAGTTTATTTTAATAACCGTAGCTAATTAAGCTGCCCTTGGAGTTTTCCAGGATGCCTTATTATGGTGGCTTAATGCTACACCTGGAGAAATCCAGGATGTTTAGTGTTTAGTAAACTTTTTGTATAAAAAACTTTGGGTTTTAAAATTTAAATTTAATAACCGTAGCTATTTAAGCTGCCCCCGGAGTTTTCTGGGATGCCTTATTATGGTGGCTTAATACTACACCTGGAGCAATCCAGGATGTTTAGTGTTTAATTATATGGCTTCTTATTTTACATTTTTAATTATAACAATCTTAATCAAAACTATTTATAATAAAAAAATTTTTTTTAAACAAAACATAAACTCCAAATAGTAATCCAGCATGTTTAGTGTTTAGAGGTCTATCATTATTATGTCTTATCTTTTAATTATAGTACTTTTTTGTCAAAAGCATAATTTTTTAGCAAAACATAACCTTAAATTTAATTAAATAGTAATTTAACATTTAAAAAATTTAAAAAATAAAAAAAACATTAACAAATCAAAAAATAAAACAAAAAAAGTAATTTACTTAAAGTATTATAAAAACAATTTTAAAATAAACCCAACTTAATCATTTTAATAATTTAAAAAAACCCCCAAAATTGTTAAATTTTGCTTGTAATATAATATAATCCATAAGTTTCCAAATAATTCTACACTCAGTGCTATAAATGCAGGTGTGTTTGGTAAAACAATTCTACACTCAGTGGTATAATTCCATGTGTGTCTGGTAATTACAATGGATTATGGGGTCATAAATGCTCTTTATTGCCTGTCAAAGTTACTAAGGTTGCAGAAAATCACAACAACTTATTTTAGTGTCCTCTGTTTTAATATTATATGTTAATGTTTTTTATTGTTTTTATTGTTTTTAATGCTTTGCATGTTGTTTGTAAATTTGCTTATTGGTTATGTATATATATATTGTACTGTTAGGCTTGGTGGTCTTACTGACGAGTGCAACACCAAGGGCGTTTAAGACTAATGCACGAAACGCCAACTGGAACCTGCTGGGGACAAGGAGCTTCACGTTGATTCATTTTAATCCGTAATGCATCCTTGACTTTCAGTGGATTCCAATGTGCATCAGTGTGGACTTTTTTGTTTGCTTAAGTGTTGTTTTGAAATCAATGGCAAGCAATGAGTTCATATTTGTTTGTACTGTTTGAGATAGTGGTTATGTATAAGTTAATATTATTTTATTTTTAGCTTCAGTTTTGCTTCAACTTATTCAGCTTAAAATCACAGGCTGCTCATATAAGCTGTTATGGAGCGTTTCATAGTCGCCTTATAAAACTTATGTGACAGTTCTGGTGAATACTTCGTCGTGGGATCTTTAATAACTTGCTGATGTGGATATAAAAAGACAGAGCATAGTATATAAATAAGTGCCTGCTTTTTATGTTCCTTCTAGAAAGTTTACTATCAAAAAAAAATGGAACAACATGTGGCTATATAACTTCAAAAAATTTCTTTATAATACTAAATTTACCCACGTTTGAGATTAGAATGTTTATTCAGTTATAATGGTTTACAAATACTAAACACTGATATAAACTGAAGTCATAAAAAAGAATCACAAAAAAAAAACACAATTGATGTTACATTAAATTAATATGTGTATTATAAATTTAATAGGGAATTGATTGTGACGGAGTCTAGTTTTTTCAAAATATGGGTAATGTTTTACTAAGAACAATTGATTTTTTTAATTTGTTCCAAAATTTAATTACTCTATTACAAAAATAATATTTACGTATATCTAAATGACATTTTGGGACTTTTAATTTGAGGCCATTACTTCTGGTGGAATTTTCATTAAGCTCAAAAAACTCTGAAAGGGGAACGTCAACTAATTTATTGAGTATTTTATATGTCATAATTAAATCATTTCTTATTCTACGACATTTCAGACTTTCTAAACCAAGCTTGGTCAAAAGATTTTCATAGCTAGTGTTTTTCATACCGCATCGAGAAAATAATTTGCGTGTAAAGCATCTTTGAACTCGTTCAATTGTGATTATATCGTTTTGAAGCCATAGTGACCACACTGTTGTCTCGTATTCTACAAGAGGACGCACATAGGTAGTGAACGCTTTAACAAGTATAATGGGATTTTTTGTTCTAAACGCTCTAAACAAAACTGCACAACGGCCTAATGCTTTTTTTGCTATATTGTGACAGTGTGTGCTTGGTTTTAAGTTTTTATTGATATAAATACCAATGTCTTTCACAGTGTCAACTGACTCTAAGTGTATGTTTTCAAAATAATAGTCTAAATCATTATTGTGATAACCGAATTTGAGAACATTGCATTTATTAAAAGCTACCGACAATTGCCAAGATTTTGACCACTCACAAAACTTACGCAGGCATGATTTAAAATTGTTCTGATTTTCTCCTTTTTTAAATGAGCTATATAACTTTGTATCATCGGCAAACATTTTCACCTGACAGTCATTGCCAATAAAAGCAGGAAGATCATTTACATATAGCAAAAAAAGAAGTGGAGATAGGGACCCGCCCTGAGGAACCCCACTTGTAACGTTAGCATAATCAGAATAAGTGTCGTTTATACAGACTCTGTGGCGGCGATTAGATAAATAGTTTGTAATCCAATTAACTCCTAGACAAAACCGTACGCTTTAAGTTTTATTATTAATTTTTTATGGCAAACCGTATCAAACGCCTTAGAATAGTCAATATAAACAACTTCAACACTCATATTTCTATCTAAGGCTTTTTTCCAATCATTAAGGCAGGTCAGAAGCTGTAGACCAGTGGACCGTCGCGATAGGAACCCGAATTGGTTTTTTGATATTAGCCCATTTAGGGATCGACCGGGGCCCCGGCCCCGGCCTCGGCTTGCCCTGGCACTTTTTTTCCACCCCGGCCCCGGCCCTGGCAAACGCAATTCTTTCTACCCTGGCCCCGGCCCCGGCAATTTAGCTGTCAAATGAGTCGGGGCAAACCGGGGTAAGAACCCCTAAGAATGCAAATTTTAAAGCGCTTTTAAACATTTTTGACAATGAAATATTATACAAGATTTTATCTACAAGATTTTATTTAATTTTTTAATATTAGGATATTTATTGTTTATTATGCTATATTAAGATTTTCTAAAGCCTCTTTATTTTATTAAGATTCCTTATTTTAATCACGAATCTTTATTTTAAAAATTTAAAGATTTTTTGAGTATTAAAAGCCGTTTGTAGATTCTATTTACAAGATGAGAGTTTGACAGTAGATATCTATGGTTGAAATATATCTGGCTGAAGTGTGTTTTTCTTCTGTTTAAATTTTTTTAGTTAGACCTGATTTAACCACTTTTTTGGAAATTAGCTTTATTTGGACTTTTGTTTTGTGCTTGATTTTTCTGGATTGATGGTTTATTTTTAAACAACAAAACCACACCATTGTAAATGGTTTTTCTAGGTTCCATGCAATTTTACGAGGTTACCCAGACATGTCTTTTCTCGCATTAAATTTTTGGAGTGATTGTAGCTTCTTAGTATTCCATATAAAAAATACTTAGTATTCCATATAAAAAAGAGTTTTTTTCTGTTTCGATTTTGATAAATTTCCGTCTATTGAAACATTGTATCCCGCAGCGCTCACACGTCACCCAAGATTTATTTCATTTTATTATTTTAAATATTTTTATTGTTGCCATATGGCTGCTAAGTAGTGGTAAGGATATTTTTTCGCTCTTCCCGTTGAAAAATAGTAATTTTTATAAAAAGGTAAGGAATTATAATTTAAACCAAAAAAATAACCCCAAGAGAATGTGTATTACTGAATGAAGTTACTTAATATGTAATTCAGTAAGGAAAAAAAGTGTCACACAAGTACCCCAGTACCTAATGCGTAACTTAGAAAAAAACTGGTCGTTTTTCACATGAACAGAGGTTTAACTACGGCCAATAGAGCATATACGAGAATAAAGTAAGTTTGTATAGAAGACGTAAACGGACCATAAATTGTGCGGTTATAAAATTTTTTAAATAAACGAATTGGAACGCATGTTTTTTTTTTAATTCCTGCTTTTCAAAAAATATACGTAAATTAGTCAACTTTTACGCTTTAAAAAATTGTATTTTTGTTCCAAATTGTGTAATTTGTTAAATAATTGTTAAAATATGGTATTTAATATTAAATATAAAACCGTTTTTACTGAAAGTTTTAAATGATTTTAATGTTAAATATAGTCGATTCAATACTGCAAATCATCGAGGTCAGCTAGGTTTTGCTTTATTTGCCTCAATAATCACAAATTTTGCATATATTGGAGTTATTTTAATATCATTGCTTATATCAAAAATATATAAAACAAGAGGATTTTCGGCTAGACAGGGAATTTTTTACCTAAATTTTACAAGAAATGTTGCACTTGTGATTTTTTACGCGCAAGCTATTTTCTGTGCACTCAATAAAACTTTTCTCGCACAGCGATATTTCGTACACCGAAAAACTCGTTTTTTCTAAGACTATTTTACTAAATCGCTTTGTGCAAAAAATTAGCAGAAAATGATGATTAAATTCGATTATTTAAATTCGATCATGTGTGAGTTGATTAGAACGGTTTATTGTACAACTGGACATATTTACTTGAATTATATATTCTTGCGTTTATTTTTAGGTGCATATTTGAAATTGTTTTTAAATTTTGTTACGTTAAAAAAATTCAAGCTGATGTCTAGTCTTTACTTTAGAATTTTTAAGTTTATTGTAAATCTACACTATAGTATTCATAAAATTTTTAAAAAACCTTCGGAGTCAGTCCAGTTTTTTAAATCCGATATTTTGTATCCACCCAAAAGACACCAAACGTAAATTTTTAAATCAAAAAGTTAATAATGAACTGTTTATATTTAATTTGAAAAAAAGTTTTCGCATAATGCTGAATAAAAATAATACTATAGGCAAATAAAATCTAGCTGACGCCGAAAATTGCAGTATTGAATCGACTATTTAACAACAAAGCCATTCAAAATTTTTAACGAAATCGGTTTAATAACAAAGCACTCTTGTGCAAAATTAGTAAATACTTCATGTAAAACGCCGCCATTCTCTGCTCATTTTAGTTGGTGTCATGCAATTTAATTAACAGCAAAGCAAGAAAAAAAACAACAAAAAAAAAAAAAAAAAGCGAGCTGGGGTATTTTACAGTGCACAATAAAGTGTTAGCGTTTTGCAGTGCATATTGCAAATTTTCTTCCACTTTTGCAAGTAAATGCGCTGCTCAAAAAAACAAGTATTGACTGCAAAAAATCTCTTTGCAAGAAATCAGTGGTATATGCACAGAAAGTCGCGTACGTTTGAAATGTTGCATTTTTTTCTTGCATAACTTTATTCAAAAACCTAGTGTATAATCAAAAATTTTCTTGGGTTATATTATGTTTTTGATAAATCTCGAAAAATTATAGAAAGTAGTGCAAAATCACGAAAATAATTACATTGAAAAAGTTTACGTGACGTTAATTTTATAATTTTTGGCTAAAATTAAATAATTTGAATAAAATCATTAAAATAATCAACTTGAAACAACTAGAAAGCGAGTAGTCTCATGTACTCGCAATATAATATTTTACTTTTTACAACTTAAAAAGAGTATTTTTTAATTTAAAAAAATTGACAATAAAATTTTAAAAATTCTCTTATATTTTAAAATAAAAAGGTGTGTGGCGGATAGCGTTGAGCAGTT
>JASAMX010017680.1:0-17852 GCA_030248175.1 Microlaimidae sp. YZB2_3 | reverse complement strand
GACCAAAAAAACTTTGGGGGTCCATACCTGAAAAAAATGTTATTGTGTAGGAACGAGAAAAAAATTGGCGGACATTTAATATATAACAATATGATCAATATCGTACACACTTCGAGCAGGAAGCAAAACAAAATAAATAATTCCGACAGTGTATTAGCGCGGTCAAAATTGGCGCAAAATCGCGAAAACCGCGCGCATTTAACGCATCATAAAAAAAAATTGAGCGAGCCGAATTCGCTCAAACTTTCAGAAAAAACTCAGAAAAGTATGTTTTAACAGCATACCAAGCCGCGTTTCTTATCTCGTACTAATAAAAAAGTTTTGTTTTTTTGGGACCAGGTTTTTTTCACCGCATCGGCTGTAGTGATGACGTCATCGAGAAACATTTTTTCCTAACCTTTTCAAAAGATAGCCAAGAATCTAAGCTATGCTCGCATATATGTCCCGCACATATTCTAAACTCCGTTATGGATATATAACATTTCAAAGTTCGAGTTTTGTCGCCAGTCCGCATCATTTTTGTATAGACTATAGTGTTGTAAAAAGTATTGATTTTGGATTATTTTAAGTGAAAGTAAAAGTAATTTGAAAAATTTTAATTTAAGTAAAGTAAAAGTAAAAGTAATTTATGTTTTTTTTTTAATTTAAGTAAGTAAAAGTAAAAGTAATAGTCAAAATTTTATTTAAGTAAAGTAAAAGTAAAAGTAAGATCAATTTTTTTAAGTAAAAGTAAGAGTAAAAGTATAATAAAAGTAATTTTGAAACGGAGCAAAACACCCGTTTTTTGAACTCCATAACTCGGTTCTAAAGTTTGTTTGCTTATTTTATGTATAAATTGTCATTTTAATAACTTTTTTAGTCAAAATAAGTGGTTTTAGCGTGTTAGCGGCTTAAAAAGTTATCTTCTGCCATTCACTTTACAACAAGCCCATAGTGCACACCCAAATGGTCACCTAACTCTGGGATTTAGGTGAGCATATTTAGGTCAGCCTCGGGGGTTGTCCCAAGTCAGTTAGGTGCGCACCTAACTCCGTATTTCGCACTGTTTTTACGCATTATTATCCTAGGAAGGCGTTGATGCTTCCCATTTTCGATATTAACAATTATAAAAAATGTCAGAGTGATTCGCGACAGAAAAAATTTACTTAAAAATTTAATAGAAAAATAATTTTAAAGCCGTTATCGATTACAAAACTTAATTTTCTCAAACTTAACTGTGACTTTTTAGCAATGATTTTATTAATGCAAGTTTAAACTGAAATACAAATAATGGCTATTACTTTAATTTTTTGCAATAGGTGTTTTATTGAACTTGTTTCTTACAGAAATTTGCGGGTACCGCTAAGTTCACAGTGCAGTAGTATTACCACCGCTACACAATGGCTGTAAACTGCGCAGTTAACAAACATTGTCAATCAATTAATGCACAAAAATGATATAAATATATATTCTTTTATACTGGAAAACTTCTGTTTTAAATATAAGTTCGTTCATAAAATTTCATTCACCCAAAAGACGAGTTATCCAAACACGAGATGTTGAAAACGGGGTGTTGAGTGAAAGACGTAATTAAAACAAACGAAACTTTCGCACACCAAACTTTTGGGGCTTTTTTTCAAAATATTAGTTTTTTTGTGCTAAAAACCCAATAATTTTCATTGTTTTTAATGTAATGTTAAATTATAATATTTTTATTGATTTTTTCAAAGTGCACGAGTTTCCACGTGTTTTTCCTGCAAGATAGCTGTCACCAGTGTCAGAGTTGTTAATTAAACACACCAGCACTGGTAGCTAGCTATTTCACCTCGCATTATTACCTATCACCGCGAGGTAGCATTCCCATTTCAGTGTGAGCACTTCCTATGTTTAACGTTAGACACAACTGCTCCGGTGATAACTATCAACGTTGCATTGCCACTATTGGTATTGCCACCTTAGTGTGAACCGGCTTAAGGGTTTCTTTGAATATGGCGAATTTCGACGAGTGTCTGGGAGCATTGACGGTCCCCACTCCCCATATTCGTAACAACCTCCCCTTAATGATCAATGAAAAATAAACTGTAATAATATGTTGTTTAAAATCATAAACAAGTTCGAAACAATCACACGCTGAGCAAAGCGAAGCGTGAGAAAAATTTTAAAAATTGGTTTTTTAAAACTTTGAAAAGAAATTTTTTTCTGGTTGATCAAAAGCTGCAAAAAATACGTTTCTAGCCAAAAATCCAAGGTGTCAACGTAAAATTCTAGGCGCCATTAGCGTCGATTTAGCATAATAAAAAACATTCTTTCAAAATGTTATGGACATATATCGTAAAAAAAGACAATGCCAGTCAACCACTTCCGTCCATTATAAGCATAGATGTTTTTTTGAGGGGGAGGGGGCTCCTTACATTTTTACAAATTTATACAAATTTATGCGTGCGCACGCACGCATTTAGTTGGGCACCTAAACGGCTTAGGTGCCCACCCAGCTAGGTGCGCACCTAAATGCGAAATGTGACACAAAAATTAGGGGCCCACCTAAATTGCTTAGGTGCCCACCCAGCTAGGTGGGCACCTAAGCAGTTTAGCTGGGCACCTAAGAGTTAGGTGCGCACCAACTTAGGTCGATCTCTGGAACCGGCCGGCCGCAATATTTAAAATTACATTTTCACTCGGATTAAATTTCAGTAAACGATTGGTTAACTGTAAGTAAAATTATATATTATTTTACAAAATATAGTTAAATTCATATAGCAGTTACGGTATATAACTTATTCTATAAAATGTTAGAAGTATTGTATTCCATTAAAACATAATTAAAGTAAGTTACTCGTTAAATGCAAAGAAGTTTTAGCTTGTTTAAAAAGGATAAATCAGATTTTAAATTTCAAGTAGAAACAAAAATTTAACTTTAAAAAGTACAAAAGAATGAATAAAAATGTATTCCAATTATCTTTAATTTAAGATGTAAAGTTTTTAAAATCATTTGTCTATTTCATTTTGTCTAATTTAATTGGTTTGCACGCTTTTTAATACTGTCAAAATATAGTTTGTCTTAACGTTACAACAGTAAAATAACAAACACATTCTTTAGGGAGCGTCGTGTTGTACCCCCTTTTATTTCTGGGACCGTTGTGTCGTACATTTCGCCTCCTGGCACCGTCGTGTCGAGGTACCGTTGTGTCTCAGAACCATCGTGTCGCGCTCCCCATCTTTTCATATAACATGTAAGTATAGACGGATTCCAGCGCGGTAATTATTAAAAAACCGCACATCACGGTTTAATTACAGTAAATATCGTGCTGGGTGCCGATATACTTATATGATGAGCAGTTTAACTAGGAGGCGTCTACTTAATTATTTGTAATTTGTTTACTTTTTATAGGTAAATTCGTGTTAGCTGCAACTCTCGCCTTTTTGTATACTCCAATAATCGCACAGAATTGTTTTTCGTCTTCTAAATCGACTAATCAGCGTAATGGTAGCAGAAATCATGTGGAGGCACGCTTCCAATTTCGCGAGTACGTATGCAATTTTACAGTACGCATCTTCTCTTTTGCGCGTAGGGACCACTGGCCGGAAATAAATTAAAATGACTGATTTTACACTGCGCCGTTGAAGTATTTCACGGCAAAGTTAAATGTCAACTTGCCACTAAATAATCTTAACCAAAATCGACTTTAAACGTATAACATGTAAAATGATGTGTTTTTTTTATAAAAAAAGGCGAAAATTAAACCACGCCTGCGTATTCAGCTACGAGTATTTTACCTATAGTTATTTGTTTTTATTTTTAGAACCAAAATCCGTTGAATGGATAGATGTAATCAACGCCTGTATACTAAGTAGGGTTTTATCACAAACTTCTAAGAACACTATTAGTTAAACAACCCATCTGAAAAAACTAGTAGTTTTAAGTTTAAAGATTAATTTAAATATTTAGGTATGGTTAAACTATCTGACTTATCTCAAAGTTTTTATGAGTACATGAGTTGACCAATTAAAATTTCTTGATGATTTTTTTTGCTAAAAATGTTTAAATAGTTTTCTGTTAAATAGTCGATTCAAGATTAAAAGTCATTTGTCTATGGACCTATAGCATAACAAAATTTTGGGTTCGCGGTCTCGCCGCGAAGTCAGAATTCGTTGTGAAATAAATATTTTTTACCAAATTTTTTTAGAAAACGGAGATTCAACAACAATATTAAAGCATTATCAAGTACTTTTGTTGACTTTTAATCATTATTTAAGGCAACTTTTTGCGTAAGGTTTTTCATATGTTAATTTTTTAATGTTACTAAGAAAAAAAAACATTTTGCAATGCTTTAATTTAATACAAAAAGCAGCTAAAATTTTTCAAATATATGTTTTTCTTATTTGTAGTATTTCCAGTTTCAAATATATAACAAATAAATGCATTTAATTTAAGCAGAACTCTGTATCGTGATGAGACCGCCGACCCAATTTTAGTTGTGCTAGGTAGGTCCATAGTTTTTGTTTTGCTTATAGTAAAATTTAACTAAAAGCGCGGTACATATTAAACTATTTGTCGTTTGATTTTGATGATTTAAAAAAAAAGATTTCTGAATGATCAATTTTTTGACGTGGCGTGGTTGGTTGTTATTTTCATGGTTTCACTGCTTAGTAAAACTTCAAGTTTCATTAACCCGACCTGCAAGTTTTTTTTTAAATTTCATATCATTTGAGAACAAAAAATAATTCGTATTCAAATAAAACTTTTTCTATGCTAAACAATAACAGCAACAGTTTAAATTTAAATTGTGGAGAATAATTTTAAATGTAAAAGGTTTTATCTTCGATTTTTGTCAAATTAAAAGATAATTTTCGCCCCAGCCTAATGTATTACTGTGCTTTTATTGTGAGAAAAAGTCTGCTGTCCATACCTAAGAACAACATAATGCAAAAAAAGAAGCTCAAAATTTTAACGTAATTTAATTTTTTATGTTTTAATTTTTATGAAATTAATCTTTAAAAACCCCTTTCAAATCAAATTAATCTTATTTTTGTATTACTTTTTTCAATAATATATTACTGTTTAAAAAAAGCGTTTATAATAAAATAGCTTATGGTTTAAGTATCGAATCATTTTCTAAGGGTTATATCTTCTGAACGGCTAATGATATTTTGACAAAAAACTTCTGGGCTGTTTAGGGTTGGGGTTTTCACAAAAAAAAAACATCAAAATCAAACACACAAAGTTAGACTCTATACTTTGACTCAGTGCTATTCGAAAATTGCTTGTGCTCTTTGTCAAACTAAAAATTTTATAAAATTGCTAAATGTCAAAAGAATAATTTTTTAGCAACAAAGGCTTAAAAAATGTGTGTCAGTTATGATATGGTCGATGGAGCCTTGGTAATTTGGAACTGAAACTTGGAGCCAAAAATAAGGAACTTGGAGCCATAAGTCGGGAACTTGGAGCCATAGGTAAAAATCGATAAAACGTTTACTTAAGCCTAAGCAAAGCTTATATCTAACCCCAAGCCATTTTTTTCTTAAAGGCTTCAAGTTCCCATTGTTCGTGACTCCAAGTTCCCAAAATTTTCCATGGCTCCAAGTTCCTTGCTTGGAGCTAAAGACCATTGAAATTTAGAGTCGAAACTTATACGTTGTAAAAACACCTTTGTTTTAGCCTAAAGGCTGGTTCATACTTATGTAAAAACGTCCAAAGGACGTTTTTACATAAATCCATACATACATCCAAAGGACGTTTTTACATACGTTTATACGCTGTGTTTGTCCTTTAGACTTTGTCCAAAGGACGTTTTTACATAAGTATGAACCAGCCTTGAGCCTAACTATTCCACAAAGCAACTTTTTTTATTTTATCGGTTCCTAGTTCTCATTTTAACGGCTCAAAATTTACACCAAGTTTTTGTTTACAACTCTCAAAAACCAGGGAATAAAAAAATAATATAGTTGTGCTTTTGAAAAAAAATTAAAACACTAAGTTTCACTCATTATAAAATAGTCGTACCATAAAAGTATAATACAACAAAAACCATGCTGTTTATAGGTTTATAAGAGCAATAAAAGACCCTGCTTAGCAATGCTTCCTATTTTCACCATAGTATCAAATAGTAATGAATCGTGTGTTAAACAAACTAACAGTAATTAGTAGAATAACTTAAAATAAATTATAATTCTTTAGTGTGCATTATAAATTCTTTAATTCATACTATTTCTGGAAATTTTTTCGCAAAAAGTACCTAAATGCAACTATCATACATGCACAATGTTTCAACAAAGAAAACACTAGTATATTTTTGTTTTATTTACAATTTTAGCTAGTAAATATTTCAACTACTAAATATACATTTTATGTTTTTGAAACATTAAAAAAGTGTATTTAAAACATTTAGACCATTCTGAGGATACCTACGGTATCACCTTAAGCTTGGAAAATTGTAAAAAATCATATGAAACAATAGCTAATTGCGCATTTATAATTTATGTACGATTAAACGATGTACGATGTAAACGATTTCTATGGGTGGTAAAATAAATATTTTTTTTTTATTTGTTGTATTTTTTACAAGAAAATTAACTGTATAATTTTATTCCAGAATTGTAAAACGTCAAAACCTATGATAAAATATGCATCAGCTGGTCAGGTGAACTTAGTATACGTACAGTGTCAGTTAATTTTATTGCTTTGCAATATGAATACAAATAATCAACTTATATTAATTTTTACAATTAAATTAAATTATACTAATTAATACTCAATACAAAATAATTAAAACAAATAAATTTTATTAGATAACAAAACAGCATGTAGCAAATAAACTTAGAGTAATAAAAACGTTCCATCAATTGATCTAATACACTCAGGATTTAGGGTCGATGGAGCCTAGGGAACTTGGAGCTGGAACTTGGAGCCGTAAGCGGGGTACTTGGAGCCGTAAGCTGGGAACTTGGAGCCAAAAATAAAAATCGTTAAAACGTGTACTTAAGCCTAAGCGAACCCTAAATTTAAGCCCAAACCAATTTTTTCTGAAAGGCTCCAAGTTCCCATTGCTCGTGGCTCCAAGTTCCCAAAATTTCCCATGGCTCCAAGTTCCCTGCTTGTGGCTCTAAAGACCCCGTACCACACTCAGACGCTTTAAAAAAGCTTAGAATCATCTTCTTTTTTATGTTTAGTTTTTTTCTTGTCTTTTTTATCTTTCTTCTTATTTTTGGATTTGCTGGACACATCTGAATGTGTACCACTGTCTTGTAAATGACTGACGAAAGAAGGATTTATTTGCCCAGATGGAGTTTTGATAGAATTATCTGGGGTGCTTCTTCCACTGACTTGACTATGATGGTCCGGCACGCCCAATTCACTGCCTAGAACAAATTACAAAGCTGGTTCATAATAAAAATGTAAGTGAATGTTAATCCTTAATACATTCTACGTTGCTTACTCATAATAGATACTTCGGTTTTCAGTCACTTTTTTAAAAACGAATTTTTATTTAAAAAGTGGGGAAAAACGGAAAAAAACAACAAAAATTTTAAAAGATTTAAAAAAAACAAATTTCAAAACTTGACATATATAATTCAAATGAATTCAAGTCAAAGTGTTTAACAAATTATTTTTTAATATAGTAAAAACAAATTGTAATATAAGAACAAATCATTTTTTAAACAATAATGCGAACCAATCGAGGTCGCTAAACAAACAACAAAATCATGGTTAACTAGAATATGACCCAAAGGCTTACTAAGTAAGCTCTATTTTGAGCCATATTCAAAACTTTTTTTAAAACTTAATAACAAATTCGATGATACATAGTTTTCTGAAAGTCCATTCGATTTAGACACTCTTCTATTACTAAAATAAAATTTTATAGTATTAATTCTACTTTTTTGAACTTTTAATTTAAGCGAATGCCCTCTTGATGAATTGTGAATAAAATAGAATAAAATCTTTAGGATTTAGGTTGGTTTTATTATTAATAATTTTGCAACATTCTGAAAGATCAGTAATTTGATGACGATGCTCTAGTTTTGATAACTTAAGAATTTTTAATCTCTCATCATTATCAACATACTGCATATGACACTTTTTGAAAAGTCTACTAGTAAAGTTTCTTTGAACATGTTCTATTAAAGCTATGTCACGCTTAAAGCAGGGATTTCATACGACACTAGCATGCTTCATGCATGTATGCTTGAAGTTTTGTATGCTTGGAGTAAAGTTTTTACATTGTTTGAATCAAACGTTTGAAATATTTAAGAAGATATTCTTAATCTTTTTTTGCAGTTATTTCAAAGTGTTGAGAAAAACCTAAAGATTCTGATATGTAAATACCAAGATCTTTTAGCAGATTTGTTTTAAAAAAAATGTTTCCATCTATAGCGTAAATAAATTTGGAGTTTCTAATCTTGGAACCTATATGTAGTACTTAGCATTTATTTTCAGCTAAACAAAGCTGCCAGGTTTTTGACCACTTAGCCACTCTAAGTAAATCACTCTGTAATTGAGCTGTTTTGATTTTTTTCATCTTCAGAAGAAAAACTAATATACATCTTTGCGTCATCCGCAAAGAGTTTGATTTGCGAGTGCTGGATACCATCAATTATATCATTGATATAGATCAAGAACAAAATTGAACCAAAAACAGACTCTTGGGGAACCGAGCTACTGACTTGATAAGACGTTGATTTCTGGTCATTGATTACAGCCTGAAAATGTTTTTCAACTAAAAATGCTTCGATCCATCTTATAAATTTTTCACTTACTCCATATTTTACTAATTTATACAAAAACTTTTGATGTGAAACCAATCAAACGCCTTTGAAAAATCAACATAAGTGACATCAATATTTTTTTGAGTATTCAAAACCAAGGTTTAATCATTCATAGTTTCTAGCAATTGAGTTATGGTTGAACTTTTAGCTTTAAAGCCATGTAGGCACCTTAACAAGAGTGTGTGAAAGAAAACTACAAGTGCATCCTTGACTAAACTCTCCATTAATTTGCATGCAAATGGTGTAAGCAAAATTGGACGATAATTTTTTTTATTGGATTTAGATGATTTTTTTGTGGAGTGGGACAACGAATGCCGTTTTCCAATCAAAAGGTAAAACCCCTTCATCAAATGAGCTTTCATAAATAACTGACAATGGTTTTGCAATTACACATGCTATTTTCTTAAAAAAATATGCTTGAAGTTTATTTGGAAGCTTTTTGATTGCAGTTAATACTTTTTTAACAGAAAAAGACATAGTTTCAAGAATACAGATTTTATCCACATTAAAATTTGATAAAATATTATTGTCTCTTGTATAAACAAAATTTAAATATTCGGCAAAAACTTCCGCTTTTTCTTTGTCATCAATAGTGTAAGAGCCGTCTTCTTTAATTATAGCTGGTATTTTTTTCTTTATTTTTAATTTTGTTATTAACATATTGATAAAAGTTTTTTATATTTTTATTATTGAGATTTCTATCGATGAAAAAGGGAGGTAAGGTGGGGGTCAGCCGCCCCTTTTAACCTCAAAATTTCGGACCCCCCTCTTAGACAAAAATTGAGTTTTCCTCGGAATTTTTTTAATTTTTTGCCTAACTTCCTCCAGAATTTTAAATCTGAAACCTATAAAGTGTTTTATTTTAAAAACCAGACACACCCTGACCCTTTTTTTCTAGATTTGAAAATTTTCCACCCAGGGTCTACTCCCTAAAAACCAGCGAGTACGGAAAGGCCTTCTAGAACATTTCTTCCACATTCAATATGCAATTTACTCCAATAAGCCAACCACCCCAACCCTCCCCCTCTTAACTTTCAAAACTATGCTCACCTAGATTAAAATATACTATAATTTTACTTTAAAAGCAACATAAGTGAGTTATTTATATAATAATGCCAATTAAAACGATTAAAGCGACTTCTGGTTTCAGGGTGATTTGAGTATAGAGTTTTATGTTTTTGAGTTTTTTATTCTGTTTAAGCATTTAAAAATTTTTTTTTGCTTTTTTGAAGTAATTTTTTAGTTTTCTAGTGCTTAATATTAAAATAATGTCATTTTTGAATTTTATATAGACATTTTGTAAAGTTTATTATCCAGTAAACGTTTTGTTTTTTTTTCAATAAAAATGTTGGCTAAATGTTTTGTTAATTTAGATATTTATTTCAGAAAAAATACTGTTGACAATTAACCATTTTTTATAGATATTTAACTTTAAATTAAAACTTCTATACCAGTCATATATATATATATACATGACTGGTATAGTCATATATATATATATATATATATATACATATACATATCAAGCGCGTATATAGGATTTGGCCGAGGGGGGCTGTCTGCCAATGTGTTTGGCGGGGGGTTACGGCGCGAAGCGCCGTAACTGCGCCGCTAGGCGTCGCAAACCCGACGCAAAGCGTCGGCTGGGGGGACTGGGGGATGTCCCCCAGCCGCCGGAGGCGAAAACTTTTTATATATGCACTAAAAACTACTAGAAATTGTCCCCACCGATTGAAATGGTCACAGATTTGTTTCTGTTTTTATAACCTAATTTCTACACAATTTGTTATCCTAGTAGCAGCACCAAGTTAACGCAAAGCGGTTGCTGGCCGTTTCTCCAGCCGCCGGAGGCGAAATTTTTTTTTAAATATGCACTAAAAACTGCTTAAAAATTGTCTCCAGTGATTTAAATGTTCATAGTTTTACTTCTATTTTTATAACTTATTCCAACACTATTTGTTGGTTAATGTAGTATCAGCATCACGCCGACGCGCGGCGGCCGGCGGGTTCGGGGGGTGTCCCCCCAGCGGCCAGAGGCGAAATTTTTTGAAATATGCACTAAAAACTGCTTAAAAAATTGTCTCCAGCGATTCGGTCGTAGTTTTACTTCTGTTTCTATAACTTAATGTCTAATAATTTTGTTTGTTACTGCAATAGCTGCACCAAGCCGACGCTAAGCGTCGGCCGGAGGGTCCAAGGTGTTTTCCCAGCCGCCGGAGGCTAAATTTTTTTATATATGAACTAAAAATTGCTTGAAAATTGTCCCCAGCCAATCATATAACTGTCGGTTTACTTTTGTTTTTAATCTAACTCAACCTAACTCCTAAACAATTTGTTTGTTACATACTTCAAATTAATATAATGTTAAAATTTGTACTCTAACTCAATAAGTTCTTAAAAAATAATCAATAATATTATTATATTATAATAATATTATCAATAATATTCTTATAAAATTTTTATATTGTTTAATTTTGAGCACTTGAGATGCACTACATTTTTATAACCTGAAAATAAAAAAGTAAAGGAGGGATCCTTAGAAAAATGGTTGGCGAAGCATGGCAAAAATGACTGGCAAAGCCACCCATTTTTGCCAGGGGGCGGATCGCCCCCCCCCCCTAAGTATAAAAACGGCCAATGGGGGGGGGCGGTCGCGCCCCTCGCCACCTATATACGCTATATATATATTTATATATATATATATATATATATATATATATATATATATATATATATATATATATATATATAAAAATATATATATAGCGTATATAATTTAAAGTACACGTTGGTCAAAATCCATTGTTCTAAACGGAAGTAAACCCATTTGCATAAAAAAATGTCGCTGCGCAAAAAAGGACGCCTGTGTTTTGTGTCTAATAATGCGCTGGTGCCTTTCTAATAACTCGCCCACGCTGCATTCATTTAGTCATATTCGCACCTGCATTTTGAAGCCCTGTTTTGCCGCTCCTCCTCCCACAACTAATTCCATGGAGCAAAACATATATGACGTAATCACAAATACTATATGTCTTTTTGAGGGTCTTTATAATCCTGGCGTGTACATAATAAAACAAATTGTTTATAAATTAGGTTATAAAAACAAAAATAAAATTATGCCCATATGATTGGCTGGAGAAAATTTTTCAACAGTTGTTATTGCATATTAAACAAATTTTCGCCTCCGGCAGCTGGAAAACACCAAGACGCTTTGCGTCAAATTTGTGCGACTATTACTATTACAGTAACAAACTTATTGATTAGACATAGTTTATAGAAACAAAAGTGAAGCTATGACCATATAGATCGCCGGAGACAATTTTTTAGCAGTTTTTAGTGCATATTTACAAAAATTTTCGGCCGAAGTTTTGCGGCGGCTTGGTGCTGCTACTACAGTAGCAACCAAATTGTGTAGGAATTAAATTGTAAAAATAAAAATAAAACTATCACCATATAAATCGCTGAAGACAATTTTTAAGCAGTTTTTAGTAAGTATTTCAGAAAATTTTCGGCTCCGGCGGCTGAAGGGACATCCTCTAAACCCTCCGACCTACGCGTCGCATCGTCTTTCCGCTGCTACGCAGCGCAGCCACCAATAATACCAATCGTCCAAAATTATGGCTGATTTTGTTTAATCAGCGGCGCATTACGCGACGGCGTTTCACGCCTCAGTAAAAGTTTTAGTACCAATCGATAGCTTATCATTCATTACACATGCTTACTTAATTTCATGTTTATTAGTCCATTTCATCTAAAGTTATAGCTGAATTTTTTTCAAGCGGCGGCGGATTAGGTTATGTGGCCGCGCTTTACGCCGCTGCAAAAATAATATTACCAATCGTTAGCCCATCATCGATAACAAATGATGCCTAACAAATTTAATGTTTATAAGTTAATTTAGTTAAAAGTTGTTCCTGTTTTTTATGCGGCGACACTTTGCCCACGTCGCATCAAAATTAACATCCAATCAATAGCACCTCCTCTATAACATAACTTTACAAAATTTCATGTCTAGTAGTCTTTTTAATCTAAAGTTATAGCTGATTTTATGTGCTTAAGTAAAATTATTCAGATTTTTTGGCCATCCAATCACAGTACCCGGCGAGCCACACTCGTCAGAATTTTAACGCTAAATCAATTTCAGCCACTGAACGCTGAGCACACAGTTTGTCCACACTTTTATTTATCACGTTATTACTTAACAAAAAACCATAAAATTATAGTTTGTATATATTTATGTATTTGAAGAAAATAAAAAAAAGAAAAAGACAAGTAAAAATAAGAAAATAAGATTTACGTGCGTAAGGTGTAGATGGCGATGGATAGCTAAAATTCGGATTCATAAAAGGGCTGGTTTTTGTTGATTTTGTAGCACTTGGGTCGATTTCCATTAAATGTTTCCTTGCTTCCATGTCAACTTTCTTTTTGTTAGCGCGGTTTTGTTCCTGCATATAGGCCGCCTGCTTGGACACGTATCTTAATTTAAATAACTCTTAGTGAATAAAATTTATTTCTAAAGATCGGTCACTTCCTGAAAACACATCACCTTAAAAATTGAATTGAAATGAGTTAAATAAACTGAGTGAATAAAAATCAGTGGATCACAATGTGAATTTTTGTTCTTTATGCGTTAATCATTTTTAAAATATAAAGTCTGAGTCTCAAAAAAAATGCAAAATATTTAGGAAAAAAAAAATTGAAAACTTCAAGCGTTTTTTAAATGTAAGCGTTTTTTCGCATTTTTTTGTTTTAAAATAATATTTTTCCCAAGTAGGGCTCGCGTTTTATCAGCTCAATTAAAAAAGTAACCCTACTAAACTTAAAATGTATTCAAGAATAATTTACGAAGTAATATCAGGGAAGAGCGCGGAGCGCTCTTTCCCTTATATTAAATGGGTTAAGTCACTGCGCGGTGAACCGTTGTTGATGGCGTCATCGAAATCAACAAAACCTTTAATAGTTTTTAGCCAATTAAAAATCTAAACATTTTACATAACTAAAATATTACCCATATTTTTCTGATATTAAAAACCTAAAAACTTTTGCTAAACATACCTGAATTTCATACTAATAAGCTTAATTTGCTTAACTTTTTTTTGTTTTTTTTTTGGGGGGGTCCCCCAAAAATTTTTACCTGTGGTAAATATTTGGAGCTGATTTTTTGCACGTAGATGTTAAATTTCCGCCTCACCTGAATTTTATTCTCGAATATGCTCTATTGCCCGTAGTTAAACCTCTGTTCATGTGAAAAATGACCATTTTTTTCTAAGTTACGCATTAGGTACTGGGGTACTTGTGTGACACTTTTTTTCCTTACTGAATTACATATTAAGTAACTTCATTCAGTAATACACATTCTCTTGTGGTTATTTTTTTGGTTTAAATTATAATTCCTTACCTTTTCATAAAAATTACTAATTTTCAACGAGAAGAGCGAAAAACTATCCTTACCACCAATTAGCAGCCATATGGCAACAATAAAAATATTTAAAAAAATAAAATGAAATAAATCTTGGGTGACGTGTGAGCGCTACGGGATATAATGTTTCAATAGACGGAAATTAATCAAAATCGAAACAGAAAAAAAGTCTTTTTTATATGGAATACTATGAAGCTACAATCACTCCAAAAATTTAATTTGAGAAAAGACTGGTCTGGGTCCTCGTAAAATTGTATGGAACCTGGAAAAACCATTTACAATGGTGTGGTTTTGTTGTTTCAAAATAAACCATCAATCCAGAAAAATCAAGCACAAAACAAAAGTACAAATAAAGCTAATTTCCAAAAAAGTGGTTAAATCAGGTCTAACTAAAAAAATTTAAACAGAAGAAAAACACACTATTTTATATGGTTCTTTCAGGTTCCATACAATTTTACGACTTTTACGATTTTACCCAGACTTAATTTTTGTATAGTATACTGCTTAAAATTACATTAAAGTTTTGGATATGAAAATAATTGTATTCATATCATGAGGAGACCATGACGTTTCTTTTAAAATGAGTAAATTTTTTAATGTTTTATATCTTTAATAAATTACATTGAATTCAATGCATTAAAAGGCGGAAATTCTAGCAAAAGACGAAACAAAGTTTCGAAAAAAAGCCTTATATTAAATGGAATAGTATAAAGCTACATAAGTCTAAAAACTAAATGCCAGAAAAGACTGAAACAAGTCTCTTTAAAACCTGTAAATTAATAACAGATTTTGTGAAATTTTCAGAAAAACAAAACCGAATAAAAACAATACGTAAAAAAGCTTTAGTTGGCGTTTTTTAACCATTAACAAAACTTAATTCACATAAATTTCTCTCAAAGTGGATTAACTTTTACATGAGTTAACCAGCTGTAAATACCACAGTATTAGTTAAGTCACACGTCGTTAAAACGATACAAAAAAAGTATAACGCAACAGTCACAGTAACCATGAAAAATTTCTGTCAAAATAAGTTATCGCATTGCGCATTAAATTTTGTAATTTATCATTATTTTCGTATAAAGAAAAACATACCGCCATATTAACGGCTTTTTAAAATCAAAATATCAAGTTCTAAGTCCGAAAAACATTGAAAAATTCAGATTTAATATAAGGCGACTTTTAATTTAACAAATACATTGACAGCTAATTTGTTTTATGTAATAAATAGAAACATTAAAGAAAAATAATGATAAATTACAAAATTTAATGCGCAATGCGATAACTTATTTTGACAGAAATTTTTCATGGTTACTGTGACGCTTGCGTTATACTTTTTTTGTATCGTTTTGACGACGTGTGACTTAACTAATACTGTGGTATTTACAGCTGGTTAACTCATGTAAAAGTTAATCCACTTTGAGAGAAATTTATGTGAATTAAGTTTTGTTAATGGTTAAAAAACGCCAACTAAAGCTTTTTTACGTATTGTTTTTATTCGGTTTTGTTTTTCTGAAAATTTCACAAAATCTGTTATTAATTTACAGGTTTTAAAGAGACTTGCTTCAGTCTTTTCTGGCATTTAGTTTTTAGACTTATGTAGCTTTATACTATTCCATTTAATATAAGGCTTTTCTTCGAAACTTTGTTTCGTCTTTTGCTAGAATATATATACGTTTTTATTGTTTTAAATTTTTTGGCTGTAATATTGTCAATTTTTTTAAACGTACTAATTTTAAAATTTCTACGTATATAGTTTTAATTACATAAAATTAAATACGTTTATAAACACTGATAATTTTTAAATTGGAGGACCCTGAAATATAAAGTTTTAAAAAATCACCAA
Source organism: Microlaimidae sp. YZB2_3 (assembly GCA_030248175.1). Lineage (NCBI taxonomy): Eukaryota > Metazoa > Nematoda > Chromadorea > Desmodorida > Microlaimidae > Microlaimidae sp. YZB2_3. The sequence goes on along the minus strand of JASAMX010017680.1, from coordinate 1,848 downwards.
AAAATTTTGTGAAAAAATAAGAATCACTTTTAAAACATTTTGCAATTGATCTTTTACCCTAAAACGCAGTCATAACCGATAACTTCTGTAATATTAGTGTTTCTAAAAAATTCTGTTTTTTTGCGTAAAATTTTTATTTACAATAATTTTTTTTTTTGGTTTTTTGGTGGTTACTGGCTGTTTGTCATAATAAAGAATCTTTAATATTTGTTATTTGGCCGTTACTTTTAGTTTTGTCAAGTCTTTAAAATTATGACTAATAAAACAGATAAAAACTTGCACAAAATGATCGTTTTGTTGCTAAAAGCAGCATTTCTGTAGATCAAATTTACGTTTTATTGCTTCATAATTAGCATTTACGATTCACACCCAATGATAAAAGATTTCGGTATATTATTAGCATGAAATTTTTAATAAAAATTAGAAAAAGTTGTGTTTAAATTTTCAAAAAAACAAGGATTTTAAAAATCCAGACCATTTTTTTGTTTTTTAAAAAAAATTTGAATTTTGACTAGTGCTAAGGCTATTATAATGGAAATACATTTAAAAAAACGAATAATAGTCTTATGCTTAATTTCGTAAATATTGATTTTTTTATTTTTCTTATAAGAACTGTATATTCTCTGCAAAAATATAAAAATCCTGAATTAGAAATTCTTATAGAATTTTTTTACGCTTTATAAAATTTAAAGTTATTTCAATGTTTTTAAATAAAATATGCTATATTAGCAAACTTTTAAATAAAATAAATTTACCTGTTTCGCTGAACGTGAAGGTTTACATCGTCGGGGATATCAGGTATCATGTATCCAATTATACCCTAAAAACAAAAAATATTAAATAAAATTTTAAACCACAATATATATATATATATATATATATATATATATATATATATATATATATAAAATATAATATATAAAATTTATTTATAATGCAGGGGGCACCATGGACATCTACATGGCATGGCATCCTCTACAGTATACAATATTCAAATAGTGCTATCTTTTATCCAATGATTTAACGTTCTTTTATCCAATGATTTAACGTTACTGTAATAGTTATAATAAGTATTTTGTACGTATGGTACAAATGGTTTATTATGGTTTCTTTTAAAAATTTCGGTTTTTAATAGTATTTAGTCGACTAAAGAAATCATTTTGCAAAAAATTTTAAAATTCAAGCGTTTGGAGTGCTAAAATAAGATCTGACACAAAAAGTTTTGTTGCGAAAATCACTCGACTGAATATAACAAGATTTTGAAAATCTAGTTCCAAAATCTACCTCTCAAACTATGAAATAATAACAAAGACAATAAACAATTAACCTGAAAACCGAAAATCATATGTTCAAAAAAGAGGACAAATGCCAGTTTAGCCAGGGTGACGTGCCACCAGCGACTATCCAGTGTGTATTCAGGGCCAAGCACTAAAGGACTGTCCGGACCATGGTAATAGCCCCGATAACGACAGTGAGAAACGTTGCCATATTCTGAACTGAATGCCAAAGTGATGTCACTCCAGTCAATGGTGTCAAAACCTAAAAATTGTAGTGTATTATTATTTAGTTTTACACGTTAGTTGAAAGACGTCCAATTTAAATTTCAGTTTGGTGCCCACTTTGATTCTTACAAAGAAAATTGCTAACCCAGATATCGAGGCTCCAGATAACCTTGATTTAGGCTCGATGGTGCGGAGGAAACTTGGAGTTAAAAATCACCATAGTAAAATCACCATCACGAATACTATATGACATTTTGATGGTTTTTAAAACCTGACGTGATAGGGAACTTAGAGCCGTATTTGGAGGAACTTGGAGCCATAAAATATTTGAAAAGATAACGATATT
>JASAMX010017678.1:0-42560 GCA_030248175.1 Microlaimidae sp. YZB2_3 | reverse complement strand
TAACGCTGCTCGTTCAGTTACGTATTGCTGCTTGTTGGTCGTTCCGTATGATATATATAGTACAGTCCAGGATTTTTTGCGCGGTTTTTCAACCGAAAGAATAAAGGTTATTAAACAGTTGTCTGTACTACGGCAAAATGAGCCACAGTTATTATCGGATCTACACGTGACAGTGACTCATTTCGTACTTAATACAGCCATGTTAAAATTTAAAATAAGTCACAGTCACATATTTTATACGATATGTGGCTCATTTTGCCGTAGTGACGACGAGTTGCAAACGTACTTTTTAGATCTCAATGTCATTTACGTAAGATTCAAGGATCAAGAAAGTATAAAACTTACAATTTTTTTTAAAGGTGCGTTGCGGAGCGGAGTCAAACTTTTTGTCTTCGATTTTGATAATTTTTTGTGAAAACTTTACCCCTGCCCCCAATAGCTCACAAAATTTTTTTTTCAACAAAATATGTCCTATGGTTCAGGAGTTAAGATTCCCCGAAATTGGCATTTTTCAACAATTCTGTACGTGAAAGATTGTTCAATAAGTATAACGATTTACTTTATAAATTATGCACCCAAAAAAAGCGCCCACTTTCTACTTTAATTTGATACGTTGATCGTTAAGATCAGTGCAGTATTTGTCGAGATATTGCGTTTCCCGTACAAAAAGCCCGCAATTTTTTCGTTAAAACCACCAAACGACGGCAGTGATTTTGTAAAGTTTGACCAACCTTACTTTCTTTCACTTCTTGTTTTTAGGAAAAAATCGAGTGTTTTTTGTACGAGAAACGCAATATATCAACAAATATCTGCACCAATCTTAACGATCAAAGTATCAAATTTAAGTAAAAATTAGCCGCTTTTTTTGAGTATATACTTTGTAATTTAAATTTTAGTAACTATTGAGCAATCTTTCACGTACAGAATTGTCGAAAAACGCCATTTTTGGTGGTTCGTAACTCATGAACCACTGGAGATATTTTGTTGAAAAAATTTTTGTGGGCTACTGAGGGCAGAAGTAAGGTTTTCACAAAAATTTATCTAAATGAAAGACAAAAAGTTTGACTCCCTTAATCTATTGGTAGAATACCCACTCTTATGTGTTGACCTTCTTGTTTTTTGTTTGATTTGCTAAAAGACTTACGACTCATAATTTATCGATGATGCGCTATTATTATTATTTAAAAAAAAACTGCGCTTTATTTTTAATTTTTCTGCGATATATACATGGCCTATTCGAAAAATTCCGTTAATGATTTTTTTCTGTTTGAATTGTACCTGCGCTTTAAAACCGGTTTTCCTTCGCGCAGTCGTGAGCAGTGAAACCGCGCAGTTTCACAGCGCGGGACAGTTTGTGATAAAATACTAACGTCAAGAAGCTCACGGAATTTTATCGATTGAAAACTGAAGAAGGGATATTGAACCGTCAAAATAAAAATATAATCAGGATATCCCGTCTTAAAAAATTAAAATTGATATGACCAAAAAATACAATATAACCAGGGTGAATAGATAGAATTTTTTATCTTTCCTTGAAAATTCACGATTTATTTGAATGGAAGGGTGCAAATCCTCCACAAAGCGGGGTGGGGAATTTCCACACCGTGCACAGGTCTGCACTTACATTGTCCTTCGTGAGGGCGTACGCCGATAGCAGTCCTCCCAGAAAACGAATGTTTGTTTCGAATACTGATAAATCACCACGCTAAATTAATAAATTATGTATAAAAATAATTATCCAAAAAAACCCTTTAACTCTATTGATAAATTCAGTAGTAAAAATTATTTAATTTTTTCACAAAAATAAAATACTATTATAGTTCAATAGGTACTAACTCTTACTTTCCGGATTTAACCTTAAAATTAAAACTAATGCATGCCTTAGTGATGTTCCTACCTTCCAATATCATGCTCCGGAGCTCCGTAAAGCGGAGGAAACTCCGGAACTCCGCCCCTTAAATGAGCGATTTGAGGTATGTTTTTTTTGTTTTGTGGGTTGTGGATTGTGTAAACTGTTTGTTGAAATGTTTTGCTATGCTGTGTTGGCGAGATGCTTCTTCCCGCGTTCAACACTCCAACTGGAATTCCGCTGGCACTGATCAACACAAGGACGTAAGTTGTATTAAACTATTATTATTATTTGCCATTGTTATTATTATATTTTTATGCTATTTTTTTTTAACTTGGGTTTTTTAATGATTGCCGTGGTGGAAGAAAAAAAGGGCCTCGTAGTTTAAAAAGAGTAACTGTTACCTTTATTTAATAACGTTTCTGAATTTTCCATAGCAACGATGAATTAACGCTGGTTAATTAATTAATTAAACACTTTACTCACAAACACAACTCATACAAACTATACAACACAATAGCACAACTCAACAACAAAAAACAACGTACAGACAAAAACAGGGCAATCACATTCAACACAAAAACAATCACTCGCCCACACAGCATAGCAAAACATTTCAACAAACAGTTTACACAATCCACAACCCACAAAACAAACAAAACATACCGCAAATCGCTCATTTAAGGGGCGGAGCTCCTGAGTTTCCTCCGCTTTACGGAGCTCCGGAGCATGATATTGGAAGGTAGGAACATCACTAAGGCACACATTAGTTTTAATTTTAAGGTTAAATCAGGAAAGTAAGAGTTAGTACCTATTAAAGCATAACATAGTATTTTATTTTTGTAAAAAAATTAAATAATTTTTACTACTGAATTTATCAACAGAGTTAGTTAAAGGGTTTTTTTTTGATAATTATTTTATACATAATTTATTAATTTAGCGTGGTGATTTATCAGTATTCGAAACAAACATTCGTTTTCTTGGAGGACTGCTATCAGCGTACGCCCTCACGAAGGACAATGTAAGTGCAGACCTGTGTTCGGTGTGGAAATTCCCGCCCCTCCCGCTTTGTGGAGGATTTGCTCCCTTCCATTCAAATAAATCGTGAATTTTCAATGTAAGATAAAAAATTCTATCTATTCCCCATGGTGATATAGTATTTTTTGGTCAAATCAAATTTAATATTTTAAGACTGGATATCCTGATAAAATTTTTATTTTCACGGTTCAAAATCCCTTCTTCAGTTTTCAATCGATAAAATTCCGTGAGCTTCTTGACGTTAGTATTTTATCACAAACTGTCCCACGCTGTGAAACTTCGCGGTTTCACTGCTCACCACTGCGCGAAGGAAAACCGGTTTTAAAGCGCAGGGAACAATTCATACAGAAAAAAATCATTAACGGAATTTTTTCGATAGCTATGTATATATCGCAGAAAAATTAAGAATAAAGCGCAGTTTTTTTTTAAATAATAATAATAGCGCATCATCGATAAATTATGAGTCGTAAGTCTTTTAGCAAATCAAACAAAAAACAAGAAGGTCAACACATAAGAGTGGGTATTCTACCAATAGATTAAAGGAGTCAAACTTTTTGTCTTTGATTTTGATAAATTTTTGTGAAAACCTTACTCCTGCCCACAATAGCCCACAAAAATTTTTTCAACAAAATATCTCCAGTGGTTCATGAGTTATGAACCACCAAAAATGGCGTTTTTCGACAATTCTGTACGTGAAAGATTGCTCAATAGTTACTAAAATTTAAATTACAAAGTATATACTCAAAGAAAGCGGCTAATTTTTACTTAAATTTGATACTTTGATCGTTAAGATTGGTGCAGTATTTGTCGAGATATTGCGTTTCTCGTACAAAAAACACTCGATTTTTTCCTAAAAACAAGAAGTGAAAGAAAGAAAGGTTGGTCAAACTTTACAAAATCACTGCCGTCGTTTGGTGTTTTTAACGAGAAATCGCGGGTTTTTTGTACGGGAAACGCGATTTCGACAAATACTGCACCAATCTTAACGATCAAAGTATCAAATTAAAGTAAAAAGTAGCCGCTTTCTTTAAGTGCATGATTTGTAACGTAAATCGTTATACTTATTGAACAATCTTTCACGTACAAAATTGTTGAAAAATGCCAATTTCGGGGAATCTTAACTCCTGAACCAGTGGACATATTTTGTTGAAAAAAAATTTTGTGAGCTATTGTGGGCAGGGGTAAAGTTTTCACAAAAAATTATCAAAATCGAAGACAAAAAGTTTGACTCCGCTCCGCAACGCACCTTTAAAAAAAATTGTAAGTTTTATACTTTCTTGATCCTTGAATCTTACGTAAATGACATTGAGATCTAAAAAGTACGTTTGCAACTCGTCGTCACTACGGCAAAATGAGCCACATATCGTATAAAATATGTGACTGTGACTTATTTTAAATTTTAACATGGCTGTATTAAGTACGAAATGAGTCACTGTCACGTGTATTTTATAATAACTGTGGCTCATTTTGCCGTAGTACAGACAACTGTTTAATAACCTTTATTCTTTGGTTGAAAAACCGCGCAAAAAATCCTGACTGTACTATATATATCATACGGAACGACCAATAAACGGCGCGCGACCCATGCTTATGCAAATTAAACAACATAGTATGCAAATCATTTCTTACGTGAGATTCATTCGTTAGTGAGTCAGTTATTAAAAAAATTGATAAGAAAAATTCGAAATTTACAAAAACCGATATTCTCAGATCAATAATATTGACAAAATCAATATAAAATTGAACTAACTAAAAATCTTATTAAACAAACATTCAGATTTATATTCGCTTTTGGCTTTAATACCGGTACTTCTCGAGATATATTAAAAATCATTTAAAAAACCAAACAAACACGGATTACGTAAATTTTTAGTAATTTTTCAATTTTTTCCAATTTTGCAAAACTAAATTAATTAACTTGCTTTAAAAACGCTCACAATTACATGCAATAAACAATATTTCGTCAGTTTTTAAGTTAGCAGGGTTTTTTATAGAGGGGGAGAGGCGTTTTGAATACGAAAAAGTCTAAGTCGCGTATAAAAATTAGATTTTGCATATGTGACTTAGTAAATATGCGTTTTTTAAATCTTTTTTTAAATATGTCTTATTTGCTTCAATAAACTTTTATTTAATTTTAAAAAAATCGAAAAACCGTTAAAAATTTCTTCATATTTCCTTACGCCCGCCATAAATATGTCTTAATTTTAATTTCATAAACAAAAATGTATTTGAAAAAACGTTCAATCCGTCATAAAAATTTAAAACAAAAAATCATCAGTTTTAAAATTTAAATTTTTTTCACAAAACTTATTAAACTTGTACTTTAAATTGCCGTTTAAAATCAAAGCCTTTGACATTTGATAATGTATAAATATTTCTCTGAAATAAGTTTCTTTATTCTTTCATATAATATAAAAAATGACATTTAAAGCCTAAATAGATAACAAACACGTCTTAAACAACAAAATAACGATGTAGAACACAGGTAAAAAAATATAATTGTGTCTCATAAAATTATTTGCTACAGCTAGATTGCGCGAGTTGCGGCAAGGGTTGAAAACACTTGCAGCATTTTGACATTCAGAAAGCCTGCGTTACACACCATCCAACGCCTCCTACAGAAAAAACTCAAATATTTAATTTTAAATGATTTAAAAGCATTTTTTTAGTAATTTTTACGAAATATTTTTATCATTTTTATCTATGAAGACGAAGTATTAACGCTTTTTAAATTCAAAAAAAAAACAATTTAAGACCTGCCAAAATCAAACTTTTAATTTTTGTCCTTTGAACACATTGGACGATCTTAAATTGACAACTTTGGTAGGATATATTTTTTATGTTTTTCCTCTTCTAATTATTAATAATAATATCGTAAGTTGTACAACTACTAAATCTAAAAAAAAACACAAAAAATGGCCAGAATTTTTAGAGAGGAATTATAAGCTCATTATGGAAAGGCATCAAAAAAACTAAGTTGTCGCTTTCTAATTTTTATTTTTGGCATCAATTTAAAAAAATACCTTTGAACAATAACCGCAAAACATCATTTGCGCGCCCCTAACTGCAATAAAGAATGTTTCTAGTTACTATACGCTGATATTTTTTAAGACGGGTAGAGATATCCACAAAAATGCGCATTGCTTACAACTCGGCCAAAATTTCAGGGAGTCCACCAAAAATAACACGTTAAAAATCAACATTTTTTAGTCGATTCCAAATATTTTTTAGTCAAACTAATATTTTATAAAGGAATTGCCCATTTTGAGTTTCAATTTTTCACACAGTTAGATTTAAAATATATAAAAATTTTGAATCGGCGTTCGCATATTTTATATCTAATGAACGATATCATATCAGTCACGGGCTAAGTTCGTCGGTACATTTTTACTTAGTGATTGTACTTCTGCGCTGACTGAATATTATTTTGACAAAATTTTAAAAGTTGTATGCGAAGCACTAAGAATGAAATTGTGGTGGTAGTCAGGATTCTAGGACACGAGGGTACTGGACACGAGGGTACTGGACACGAAGGTACTGGACACGAGGGTACTGGACACGAGGGTACCGGACACGAGGGTACTGAGCTAAGAAAAAATACGTTTGCCACAAATATGTAATTTTTTTAAACTGAATGAGCCGAACTAAATTTTAATCGTTTGGACGTGAAGACAATTAAACGTTACATAAGTCGTTTCGTTTTTAATTATAAATAACATTTTTTCTTGCTTAAATATAATGCAATTTAATAATTAAAAAACTACGTAAATTGTTGAAAAAACATCATACTAAAAGATGAAATTTTTAAAGGTTATTTTACACACAATTTATACCATGGGTTTTTAATAAAAACAGTGATAATGTTTGAAGCTATCTCCGAATCTCTGAAGCTTCGAAACCCTGCCTTTGAAAAAACTAAAGAATTATTATTAAACAACCATGAGTGGAATGAGAACGCCAAGAAGTTATTTAATTATTGTGCTTTTTTTTCTAAATCATATACTCGTACGAAAATACAAAGCGAGTTTCAGTTTTTTGCTGTCCTTTTATATTTAAACTTCGTTCATGGACTCTTGATTAAAATAAATGAGTTTTTTTGATAAAATATTTAAATTAATAACTCCTGCAAAAATAGATTTTAGCAATAGAAATGTAAAAAATAACTTCTTGCTTTTTTTAGTCCACTCTAGCTCTAGGAATTTACTTAAACACATATGATTATTTAAAACAAGGCAAACAAAATGTCCTTTTAAAACCCAAAAACATACAATTGTTAGATTTTTCATGTATGATATTTTATACATTTAAATCTAAGTATAAAGTCGTGAGGTAAATAATCCAACAACGGATCTTTGGGAGTCTTCAAAACCCATTGCACGGTAAACTTTATTTTCCTAAGGCTAAGCAAAACCCAAAAATTAAGCTAAACTTTTATCATAATATTTCAATAATATTGTGCTTTTTAAAAATACCGAAAAATTTACTGTTAAAAAAGGCAAGCAATTGTTTTTCAGAAAATATTTTACTAAAATGTTTTATTTGCAATTATTTCTGCAGTTATTTTTTCCGTTAAGGCATTTTTAAGAATTCATTTTTTAACACACCCCGAAAAATAACCACAAAAATGTTTTGACAGCAAAATCAAAGCATAACAGCAACCTTAATGCTTATTATCTTTCAATTCGTCTCATAGATTCTCAAGATTTTTAAAGCTAGTTATTATATAAAAAAATTCACGAAAATGTATAGAAATTACACGAAAATGTTTTAATGTTATGAAATTACTATTTTTGTTTTATGTTTTCTCAATGATTTTATTTTTATAATTCTCTTTTATAAGTCAGTCAAACAAATAATGATATTTAAAAATAATAAACTATTGTTATGCAATAAGTTTATTCCGTTTTATGCGGAAAGGATATGTTTTTTGCTCGTCAGTACCCTCGTGTCCAGTACCCTCGTGTCCCCCTTGCATAATGAATCGATTATGCTGCGAGGTTGTGGTGAACGCAATTTTTTTAAGCCCAGTACCTTCGTGTCCAGTACCCTCGTGTCCAGTACCCTCGTGTCCAGTACCCTCGTGTCCAGTACCCTCGTGTCCCGTTCCCGGTAGTCAGATAACGACTGCGTCGTTACTACGGCAAAATGAGCCACTGTCATTATAAAATACACGTGACTGTGACTCATTCTGTAGTTAATAGATTCTTGTTTTAATATTAAAATGAGTTAACAGACTCACATATTTTATACGAACTGTGGCTCGTTTTGCCATAGTAACGACAACTGGTTCTTTGAGAAAAATCACGTGCAGGCAAACACGTGACGTAATATAAGAATTATTGGTTACATTACCACTGACGACTTATTTTTTAAATTTATTTTGGCTTGCGCAACTAATTTTTATTTCTTCTTTACGGAGAGCGGTACGCTGTACGATACTTTGTAATAGCACTCAAAAATGTCAATTCTGAGCTGCAAAATTTTATAACACATACTAACAGCAACAAGGTAATTTAATAATTTAAAAAATCACGATTTCTTTAACGGTATTTTATTCTGACCTATTGAAACTACTGGTGACAATAATTTAAGGTTTAACTGTCTACTAAAAGGGCTTCTAACCAAATGTATTGGTTTCGAATTATTAGTTTCTTTAAAACTTTTGTCTCTTCGGCGACGCCTTAATCGACGGTAAGGCTGAGTTGGTTTTAACAAAGATTGCTGCTGATGAAACTGTGTTCCAGACCGCTGAATGTCATATTGAACTTCCGGGGGCCTTATGCTGTACAGCATATCTGATGAATCTGAAACTTGCGGTGGAGATGCATAAAATGAAGGCGCAACTTGTTGGTTTTCAACAATGTACGACGATACAGAAGCAAACTGCTGGGGTGTTGATATTGACACCGGTTTCTGAGGATGTAATATATATGGCATAGCTGGGTTTTGGTTCTGCAATTCTAATAACATAGATGACATTTGTTGTTGTGGATATTCAAATGATGTGGAAGGAAATAATTGTGAGTGTTGACTTCCATATGACATTTCTGACGTTTGTTGGGGTTTTGACCTATAAAATGTTTGCTCCAAAAGATGTTGTTGGGATTGTAATTCAGACGATTGTGAATGTGAAATAGGCTGAGACCAATGTTGTTGAGACGTCAAAGCTTGTGAAAAAGGAAGTGGTTGTTGAGGTTTCACCTGATAAGGTGCTGGTTGAGAAAGTAAAGGCTGAGACTGATATTTTTGGGGTTTTTGAGATTGTGAGCCATAAGATTGTGAAGAAGAAAGTTGTTGAGGTTGGGACTCATATGTTATTTGTGGAGCAGATGGTTTAGGTTGTTGAGGCTGCGAATTAGATTGAGGCTGATACTGCTGAGGTTTCTGTGATTTTGACCCATAGGATTGTTGTGGAGGAGGTTGTTGAGGTTGAGACTTGTATGTTATTGAAGGAGAAAGTGGTTTATGTTGTTGAGGCGGCGAATTGGATTGAAATTGATACTGCTGAAGGTTTTCTGATTGTGACTGATAGAATTGTTGTGGAGGAGATTGTTGAGATTGGGACTCATATGTTATTTGTGGAGAAGGTGGTTTAGTTTGTTGAGGCTGCGAATTAGATTGGGACTGATACTGTTGAGGTTTCTGTGATTGTGACCCATAGGATTGTTGTGGATGAGGTTGTTGAGGTTGAGACTCATATGTTATTGGTGGAGACGGTGGTTTAGGTTGGTGAGACTGTGAATTAGATTGAGACTGATATTCTAGAGGATTCTGAAATTGTGACCCATAGGATTGTTGTGGAGGACGTTGTTGAGGTTGAGACTCATATGTTATTGGTGGAGACGGTAGTTTAGGTTGTTGAGGCTGCGAATTAGATTGAGACTGATACTCTTGTGGATTCCGTGATTGTGACCCATAGGATTGTTGTGGAGGAGGTTGTTGAGGTTGAGACTCATATGTTATTAGTGGAGACGGTGGTTTAGGTTGTTGAGGCTGTGAATTAGATTGAGACTGATACTCTTGGGGATTCTGAGATTGTGACCCATAGGATTGTTGTGGAGGAGGTGGTTGAGGTTGGGACTCATATGTTATTGGTGGAGACGGTGGTTTAGGTTGTTGAGGCTGCAAATTAGATTGAGACTGATACTCTTGGGGATTCTGTGATTGTGACCCATAGGATTGTTGTGGAGGAGGTTGTTGAGGTTGAGACTCATATGTTATTGGTGGAGACGGTGGTTTAGGTTGTTGAGGCTGCGAATTAGATTGAGACTGATACTCTTGGCGATTCCTTGATTGTGACCCATAGGATTGTTGTGGAGGACGTTGTTGAGGTTGAGACTCATATGTTATTGGTGGAAACGGTGGTTTAGGTTGTTGAGGCTGCAAATTAGATTGAGACTGATACTCTTGGGGATTCTGAGATTGTGGCCCATAGGATTGTTGTGGAGGAGGTTGTTGAGGTTGGGACTCATATGTTATTGGTTGAGAAGGTGGGTTAGGTTGTTCAGGCTGAGAATTAGATTGAGACTGATACTCTTGGGGATTCTGTGATTGTGACCCATAGGATTGTTGTGGAGGAGGTTGTTGAGGTTGAGACTCATATGTTATTGGTGGAGACGGTGGTTTAGGTTGTTGAGGCTGTGAATTAGATTGAGACTGATACTCTTGGGGATTCTGTGATTGTGACTCATAGGATTGTTGTGGAGGAGGTGGTTGAGGTTGGGACTCATATGTTATTGGTGGAGACGGTGGTTTAGGTTGTTGAGGCTGCAAATCAGATTGAGACTGATACTCTTGGTGATTCTGAGATTGTGGCCCATAGGATTGTTGTGGAGGAGGTTGTTGAGGTTGGGACTCATATGTTATTGGTTGAGAAGGTGGGTTAGGTTGTTCAGGCTGCGAATTAGATTGAGACTGATATGGCTGAGGTTTCTGTGATTGTGACCCATAGGATTGTTGTGGAGGAGGTGGTTGAGGTTGGGACTCATATGTTATTGGTGGAGAAGGTGGTTTAGGTTGTTGAGGCTGCGAATTAGATTGGGACTGATACTTTTGGGTATTTTGAGATTGTGCCCCATAGGATTGTTGTGGATGAGGTTGTTGAGGTTTAGACTCATATGTTATTGGTAAAGAAGGTGGTCTAGGTTGTTGAAGCTGTGAATTAGATTGAGACTGATACTGTTGAGAATTCTGAGATTGTGGCCCATAGGATTGTTGTGGAGGAGGTGGTTGAGGTTGGGATTCATATGTTATTGGTTGAGAAGGTGGGTTAGGTTGTTCAGGCTGCGAATTAGATTGAGACTGATATGGCTGAGGTTTCTGTGATTGTGACCCATAGGATTGTTGTGGAGGAGGTGGTTGAGGTTGGGACTCATATGTTATTGGTAAAGAAGGTGGTTTAGGTTGTTGAGGCTGCAAATTAGATTGAGACTGATACTCTTGGGGATTTTGAGATTGTGCCCCATAGGATTGTTGTGCAAGAGGTTGTTGAGGTTGAGATTCATATGTTAATGGTGGAGAAGGTGGTTTAGGTTGTTGAGGCTGCGAATTAGGTTGAGACTGATGCTCTTGGGGATTTTGAGATTGTGCCCCATAGGATTGTTGTGCAAGAGGTTGTTGAGGTTGAGATTCATATGTTATTGGTAAAGAAGGTGGTTTAGGTTGTTGAGGCTGCAAATTAGATTGAGACTGATACTCTTGGGGATTTTGAGATTGTGCCCCATAGGATTGTTGTGCAAGAGGTTGTTGAGGTTGGGACCCATATGTTATTGGTGGAGAAGGTGGTTTAGGTTGTTGAGGCTGCGAAATAGATTGAGACTGATACTCTTGGGGATTTTGAGATTGTGCCCCATAGGATTGTTGTGCAAGAGGTTGTTGAGGTTGGGACCCATATGTTATTGGTGGAGAAGGTGATTTAGGTTGTTGAGGCTGCGAAATAGATTGAGACTGATACTCTTTGGGATTTTGAGATTGTGCCCCATAGGATTGTTGTGCAAGAGGTTGTTGAAGTTGGGACCCATATGTTATTGGTGGAGAAGGTGGTTTAGGTTGTTGAGGCTGCGAAATAGATTGAGACTGATACTGCTGAGTTTTCTGAGATTGTGACCCATATGATTGTGATGGAGGAGGTTGTTGAGATTGATAAGATTGAGGTTTCTCAGGCTGTGACCCATATGAAGGTAAAGCATGATGTTGTTGTGACCGCGATTCATAAAGCTGATTAGTTGGTTGATTGATTAGTAGTGGCTCAGGTTGAGACTGAAAAGGTTCAGGATTCTGAGGTTGTAAATATGACGATGACAAGGGAGGTTGTTGAGGTAACATTTCATAAGGTGCTGATGGAATAGATACCTTAGGTTGAGAATATTCATGGGGTTTTTGAGGCTGGTATGGGGGTTTTTGCGGCTGTGATTGAAAAGGTCTTGGCTGAGAAATATGATTTGGCTGAGACTGATATTGTTGGGATGTCTGAGTTCTTGACCCAAATGATTGTGATGGAAGCAGCTGTTGAGTTTGTAATTCATATGATGTTACAGAAGACGGTTGTTGAGGTTGTGATTCATAAGGTTTTGTTTGAGAAAGCAAATTAGGTTTAGACTGAAAGTTTGGAAGATTCTGATTTTGTGATTGATATGGTGATGACGGAGGAGGTTGCAATTCATATGATACTGGTTGAGATGGTGGTTTAGAATGAGAAATATGTGTTTGCGGTTTTTGCGGCTGTACCTCATATGCTGATCTATGAGACGGTTGTAGCGGCTGTGAAAAAGTTGGAGGTTTTGATTGAAATCTTGATTGCAACATTGGTGAAGATTGTGGTGCATATACGCTGGAAGGTTGAGAGTTTTGTTGTTGGGATCCATATAATGTTGAAGTATGAGATTGACCTGATGAGGCAGAGGTAAATGTTTGATGAGATCCATACGATTGAGTTTGATGGGGTTGCGGTTGTTGCGGCTGCAATTCATATGAAGATGGAACCACTTGAGGCTGCGACATATATGTTTCTGACACTTGCATATGGGATTCCGGTACATATCCAGTTCGTCTCAGTTGTTGTGTTTGTGGCAAAGCAGCTATACTTAGAGGAGCTATAGCTGGTGGCCCAGGTGGATTTAAACTTCCATAAATATATGTTGGGGTTTCATGATTGTGGTGATGGTGATGGTTTTGATTTCTATTGGTGAACATGGATTGAGGCACCATTTGTCTAACACTTATTTGACTGTCATAACTTCCTCCAAGATTTTCTAAAAAAACAAAAAAATTTAGTTTATCAATTGTTTTTGGTAAATTTCCTAAGTTTGATCATTTATAAATGCTTCTGTTTAATTATTTTATTAGTTTTATTACTCATTACACAACAGTTTTAAATCAAAATATATTTAGAGACATTTAAAAAACTCATAGTTTTTTGTGTATTTTGAATGCTTTGATCGCGATTGCGGTGTGTTGTTTGCAATACCAAAAAAACAAGACTAAATAGTAAACTCAGATTTACTTCATTTAAAAAATGTGGGGAAAACTTAATTTAAACAAAAAATGTAATATATTTGATAATTTGCTCAGATTCTTTTGAACCAGGGATATCAAAATTTTGGGTAACGTAAATTTATTGTCCCTAGTGTTATTTAAATCTAGCAATGGTTTTAGTTTAAAAAATTGCTGATACCTAGCAGTACTACTTATAAAAAGTTGAAGGAGGATCGGAAATTTTTTTTATTTTTATTTCAACTGACTATGTTATTTTCGTTTTATTGTTTGAATAAATTAGGAAGTTAATTTTGCAAATATTTATACGAAGTAAAAACATGGGTTAGACTGTGATTTAGAAATTTGAAAGATTACGAAAATCAGTTATTGTTTGTTCAAGTAGGGTAGTGCATTTTATAAAATGCACTACAGTGCATTTAATTTCGGCACTTTTTCGTTTTTCCAATGTAACTTTTTACTGTTTGGTCTGATTTTCATGTTTGATAGCTCATTTTAAAGCTTTTACGATACTGCGTTGCGTCATAAAAAATTCATTGTACGAAAGTTGTCTTTTTACATAATTAAATCAGTTTTTAAAAAATTTGAAAAGTGTCGAAATTAAATGTATGCATTTAATTTCGGCACTTTACAAACAATCGATTGTTTCTCAGTCAAAAAATCATCATTTTCAAAAATTTAAAAACCTATCATTATCTCCAGACAGTTGTCTTTAATTTAAGCTTTTACTTGTTGTTTAACGCGTAACTGGCAAAAAGTTACAGCTAAAATGCTAAATGGTATCAAAATGAGGAAAATTTGGGAAAAAAGTGCATTTAATTTCGGCACTTTTTAAAGGACCCCCTTAATCGAGTTTAAGTGCAGTGCTATGACTTCTACACATTTCAACGTTGTGTTTTAACTAATTACAACTACGATTTAACACCCGACCACTAAATTGAACCTGTTTTTACCTACAGCAATAGTGTGCCGAAATTACACTATTTTATTTTATAACGATTGCTCACCACCGACGCAACGTAGAACCACGGGGACTAAAAATTTGGAAAATAGACTAAATTTTACCAGGACAGATTAATTTTTAAACCAATTTATTGCGTAATCATGAAATGCCCATGTTCTAAAAACGAGTAACAATTTTTTTTAATTATAAATCACACAATTTCACATCAAAATAACATAACATAACAAATAAAAAGCTCACGACAGTCATCTACATATAATAAGCTTTCATTTGAACTATCAAACGTCGTATTCCGTCCAGGATTACCAAAGATATAGTCCAAAATCAAAAATGCCAATTGGGAAAAGTGCCGAAATTAAATGCACTACCCTATCAATTTAACCTTTATTTTGATTTATATTCTACATCAGCAAACTTATGGTACCTAAATGTAAACCCAATGTGGCTGCAACAGTTGTTTGTTAGATTAAAAAATGCCCGCCATTAAGTAACCATTCAAGTCACCAGAATCTGACATCACTTTATCAGCCAATTAGATTCGATTTAATACCGAGTATTTGTTTGATAAAGTGACGTCAGATTCTCGTGATTTTATTGGTTACTTATTAGGGAGCATTTTTTAATCCAATGAACAACTGTTGCAGCCACGTTGGGTTTAGGGTAACTGACTTAATTTCGGCCACCTTTTTTTATTTTTTTGAATAAGTTTTTTCTGGCTTTTTCAATCAAGCCAAAATTTTGCCTAAAAATCAATCAATAGCTATATTTGTTATTCCAGTGCAAAATTTGAATATTTCTGTTACACTTAAAAATCAGTGAAGGTTTAAACTTTTTTTTAAAAGTGGCCGAATTTAAGGCGCGTGCCATTTATTTCGGTCACCTACAAAAAACTAGCCATAACTATTGCTTAAACGAACAATAAAAATTTCTAAAGGTTGCAAATTTACCCTTAGGTATTGTTCTCGGTACATATAACTTAATTTTTCCCGTTTGCGAACTTTAATAGTTATTAGTAAGACTTTAAATAATTATGTCAAAACCTTAAAAAAACAAGTTTTAATAATTTGTATTTTTTGTTCAATTTTTATTTTTGGCTTAAAAAACGTCAAAACAAAGTCAAACGAGCAAAAAAAAATTCTTTATAAATACGGTAGTACAATGATATTTAAAAACAGCAAAAAACGGCAGGTTCTTTCACCTAAATTTTCAGGTGGCCGAAATTAACGGAATCTTAAAATGCGCAGTTAGTTAAACGCATTGCAAAATGATTTTGAAGAAAATATCAAAACATCAAAATTAACAACTTTGAGCCTTAAATAAAAGGTATTTTAAGGTTATATATTGCTTCGTTCTAAATTTGATGCAGTTTAAACACAAAGCAAAAATTAGGAAAATCACAAAAATTCACTTTTTGTATCAAAATGTTAATAATGTAGAATAACAAAAATAAAAAAACTTTTGCAAAAACACTTTATTCAACATTAATCCGGTTACTTTTGTGCCAGTTCTTTTGCGTTTTAAAAATAAGCCAATATTCTAACACCCTAAATTGGTGGCCGAAATTAAGGCGTGGCCGAAATTAAGTCAGTTACCCTACTTTTAACTCCTGAATTTCCAGTGTGTGCAGTACAGTTAATTTAAAACAAGTAAGAAATAATAAAAACTTACGCCCCATTGTTAGCGGCTGGCCCGGTGGTCTGCCGTAGGTGCGTCTTGGCATTAAATCCACCTCGTACTGAACTGCCTGGAGACCTGAAGGGAACCCGCCTCCCTCCGTTTCTTCCCGGAAGGTAGCCGGAAGTATTGCCGGGGGTCCGACGGGGGGCGGTACCCCGCCGTTGTACGTCGTTTGCGGGAGCGTCGGCAGCGACGGGGGCGGCGGAACCGATCCGGAAATGCCTCCGAAATTCGCCGCCGAAAAACCGGGCGGCAGGAGGCCTGGCGGGCCGCCGCCGGAAGTAGGCGGAGCGAAACCTCCGGACGTGGGCGGAGAAAAACCGGGCGGGCTCGCCCATCCTCGGCCGGGATCCGGGGCGAATCCGGGCGGAGCCGCCCCACCCCCGGAAGTGGGCGGAGCGAAGCCCGGAGAAGCCGCGCCCCCGGGAGAGCCCCCGCTGGGATCCACGCGGGGGCTCAACGGGATGAAGCCGGGGGGAAGACCACCGAAAGGGGTACCCAGGTCGCTCTCCCGGGTGGGCGGGCCGAATGCGGTAGGGAGTGGGGCACCAGCGGACGCCCAAGCCTGACCGGAAGTGGGGGGCGGGGCTCCGGCGGACGCCCAAGCTTGACCGGAAGTGGGCGGATTGCTCTGCGGCAAGGAAGGCTCCAGAATGACATTCGACGATGAGCCGCTTCCGACCACTTGGTCTAAAAAAAACAAAAAAGAAAATTATTTTCGTCGTATTTTTGTTTTTATTATTGGTAAAATATCAAATTAATAAAAAGAATTTTTTTAAATAAATTTATTTTAATTTTTTTCTAACTTAAAAGCCTAAAAAAGAACCACTTTCCCAAAAAAAAAACAAATTTGTAGACGAAAAGTCAGTTATAACAAAACTCGGAAATAAAGATCAGATACCAACATGCTTAAAGGTGCGGTGTGGAATCAAACTTATTGTCTTCGATTTTAATAATTTTTTGTGAAAACATCACCCCTGCCCCCAATAGCTCACAAAAAATTCTTCAACAAAATACCTTCAGTGGTTTAGGAGTTATGACCCCCCGAAAATGGCGTTTTTCGACAATTCTGTACGTGACAGATTGCTCAATCAATATAACGATTTACGTTACAAATTATGTACTCAAAGAAAACCGCTACTTTCTACTTTAATTTGATACTTTGATTCTTAAGATTGGTGAAATATTTGTCAAAATATTGCGTTTCCCGTACAAAAAAACCCGCAAATTTTTTGTTAAAAACACCAAACGACGGCAGTGATTTTGTGAAGTTTGCCCAACCTTTAATTTTTTCGCTAAAAACACGAAGTAAAGAAAAGATTGCGACAGATTGCTCAATGAGTATAAAAATTTAAGGTACAAATTATGCTAAATTCACAAGCTGCTGCTTTCTACTTTAATTTGATACCTTGATCGTTAAGATTGGTGCAGTATTTGGCGAGATACTGTTTTTGTACAAAAAACCTTCGATTTTTTCGCTAAAAACACGAGGTGAAGAAAAGAAAGGTTTTTGTACAAAAAACGCAGTATCTCGCCAAATACTGTACCAATCTTAAAGATCAAGGTTTTAAATTAAAGTAGAAAGTAGCAGCTTTTGAGTTTGACATAATTTGTACCTTAAATTTTTATACTCATTGAGCAATCTGTCGCGTACAGAATTGTCAAAAAACGCCATTTTTGTGGGGTCAAAACTCCTGAACCACTGGAGATATTTTTTTAAAAAAATTTGTGGACTATTTGGGGGCAAGGATAAAGTTTTCACAAAAAATTATCAAAATCAAGGACAAAAAGTTTGACTTCGCACCGCACTTTTAAGCATTAAATTTAGTTTAATTTTAAAAGTATTACATAAAAACAGCCATTTAAATAAACATTTTGACCGTGTTTTACTGTTGGTTTGTGGGTTTTTATTGGTTGTTTTACAAGGCACTTTGTTATTTTATTTCCAATTAAAACTCTAGATTTTAATTGCTGATTCAACAAAATATATTTTTCAACGTTTTTTTTGAAAGAAAAATTTTGTTTTTAAATAGCAGAATGGCTTACAAAACACTCAAAATAAAGCAACAACCTATGAACAGCAAGACCTAGTTAAAAATATATTTTTAGAATCGCTGTGATCAGATTTGCTTTATTTGGAAAAGTGGCTCCTAAAAATTAAGCTATGTTTGTATTAAACATAGTATACTTGTAACATAATTTGTTAAACGTTGGGAATTAATGTTTGTTATAATAGTTTTTTCAGGGTGACATGACAGAAATACACCTCGAATTAATACAAACAATGCATCAATATGCTTTAATCCCAAACCATTGTGCTGTAAAAAACACTGCATCAATATGGTTTATTTCCCAACCATTGTGTTGAAATTAACTAAATTCCTGTTGTGTTAAACTGTTAAATGTACCATTAATTTAAATTTAGTCATTTTTGCAGTAAAACGTTCAATTAATAAATCTCACGCTGTAAATAATTGGCATACGTGTCGTTTAATTTGCATGATCATCGTTTACGCGTAGAGTATAATGTTAGGTTCAACTTAGTACGTTTAATATTTTTGCGCGGTTTTCTAACCAAAAAATTAAGGAGATTCAACAGCTGCGAACGCACTTTCAAGACTTTGTGCTGATGCTCCGTCAACAGAACAAAAAAATTACAAGCTCAAACTAAATTCCATAGAAAAAGTGGTTTCATATTGTGGTAAAACGACCTTGTTAAGTCGAAAAAAATTTTCAATTTACTTTTAACACTTTAAAAAGTCGGTCTTAATTCGTTGTACATTTGACCAGTGCATTATTTCAATTAACTATTTTTATATTAAGATACATCATATGTCATGTGTGATAAAAACTTTCAGTTAATTTTATAACTTTTTGATATGCGATTTTAAATTTGAATTAATGGTATGCTGCTTCTTAAAAAACTTTTAAATTAACATACTTTTCTAATTTGAAGCCCCCGAAATATTAACCTGGAATTTAAATGTGATGTTCCTTTTGTGATGTTCCTACCCTCCAATATCATGCTCCGGAGCTCCGGCCATTTAAAGTGGAGAGAGCTCCGGAACTTCGCCCCTTAAATAAGTGATTTTAAGTTTATTCAAGCTTAAAATACATTTAAAATTACCCTATCTGCATTTTTTGGACTATTTCTAGCGTTTTAAATAAGTTTTGAAAAAAAATTTCCAAAAAATTTTGACAAAATAATCTATGGTATTATTCTTAAATTGTTTAGGAAGTCAGTACTAAAATAGGGCGGAGCTACGGAGCTACGGAGTTCTGAGCTCCGGAGAACATCACTAGTTCTTATACTCTTCAATATCATGCTCCGGAGCTGCGGCCATTGTAAATGAAGGAAGCTTTGGAACTCTGTCTCTCAAATGACCGATTTCAAGCTTTACGCTTAAAATTAGTGATATTCCTGGCCTTCAAAATTATGTACCGAAGCTCCGGCCATTTAAAAGGGAGCTCCGGAGCTCTGCGCTTTAAACAAGAGATTTAAAGTTTATTTAGACTTAAAATATATTCTCAATTATTCTACTTATATTTTTAGGCTGTTTTTATTGTTTTTAATCGATTTTGAAGAAAAAAATGATTTTAAAAAATTTTCTGACAAAATCATTTATAATATCACAATTTTGTTATCTATGAAAAAGTACAAAATAGGGCGGAATTCTCCCCGGTTGTTGCTCTGGAGCTCCGTAGCTTGGAGAGTATCACTGCTTAGTTATGATATGTTTTAATATATTTTTCCGAATTTTCACAAAATAAACCTCATTACTCTTAATGAAATTATGCTAAAAATAAAGTGAGGCTCCGGAGCTCCGGAAACATTACTAATAAGTAACTACAAATGAATAAGTAGGTAACCGCTGGCTGGAATTAGATTTTGATTTAAAAAAATAAAACAATTAGTAAATAAACTTACTGGAGAAAGAATTTTGAGCAAAACCACTATTTAAAATAAATGAAAAGCAGAATGCATATCCTAAATATGACATGGCAGTAGTAAAATATAAAGTTTATGACGTACTATTCCATAAAAAATATTCGAATTTTCGTACAATAGCAAATTTTTGTAATCAACGCTTTCATAAAAACCCTGGACAATTACTTGTTGCATAAAATAAACAGTTCAAATCAACTTCCAACAATATTATTATCCGTGGACGAGACTATTATTTTCATTAAGATAGAAGCCGTTATGGAAATTTCAAATTTACATTTTGTAAATATATCCGAAATTTCACAACTATCTAACAACACAGACCTTGAATTCCCGCCTCTTCGGGTCAAGGTAAGGAAGAATGTACCAATTAGCTGGAATTCACCGATTGCGCCAGTATCAACTTGCCGCTTCCGTGTCAAAGTTTAAAATGAAAAAAAAATTGCCACCTAACTAAATTGCAAAAATACGGTGGATTTGAAACATTTGAAATTTTTAGAAAAAAATTATTTTACTTCAATAAAGCTTTGGTTACATTAGGTTTTTTTGTACCCCATGAATTTTACTTACACTAGTGTCGATTTGGAGCGGTGACAAGTTGGCACATCGCTAATTGGCTTGAGTCAAGCGGGAGGCGGTATATTAAATCTCGGAAATTCAGGCCGAACACGACTGTTAGTGGGTCAGTCATGTTTGGAACTTTCTTTTGTGTTTATTTCCGCGTTTTCACTTAAAATATGACGTTTAAACGCCCGTCTTGCCTTTACAGCACATACATTTAAAAAAATAAAAAAGCAATAAAAAAAGTAACTTTTTTGAGATTTTCATAATCATATTTGGCAGATTCTGATTTTCAGCGCGCTAGTGGTAATTTTAAGCGCGCTGAAAAATCTGAAACTCTATCATGATAAACTTTAGCTTGATTTTTAGGTTTTGCTTAGGCTTAGGAAAAACAAAAAAAGCGTTTAAAACTGTTTAGCTGACTAAAAACGGCGTTTCCGCTTAGTTTAGCCGTGTTTAAAAAATGATTTTTCAGCGCGCTGAAAAATTAGCGCGCTGAAAATTAGAAACTGCCTCATATTTTGCTTGGTTTTTCGCTATAAATTCAAGAAATTGATAATTAATTTCTGTTTAGTGTCCATATTAAAATCTTTATTCGGCGTTTACCTTACTTTTCGAGGAGTGAAAACAGTTATGAATGACTGATTATTTCTAACAAAAAGTGCATTCCTTTAGTTCGTTATCAATCCGTAGCAAACCTAAGGTTGATAAGGCATAAAAAACTAAGTTTTCAAAATTATAAAACTTTATTGGTGCTGGGCCTTCATTTGTACGCATGAGCGGTTATCCTAAATTTTTTGTTTAAAAAATTTTTAGTTTCTTTTCATACTGTTTTTTTTTAATTTTTTTCTTGTTATTTTCCTGAGACGATCGGCCTTTTGTGTATCAAGTTTCGGGGACACGCAAAAATAACTAAAAATTGCCAATTTTTTTTTAAACTGACATTTCAATGATTGAGTTGTCTATGATATAAACTTTAAGTTTGGCTAACAATAATTTAAATTTAAAATAGTGGAATTTTTTTAGGCTTTAGGGCCTAGTGCCATTTGTATTTTCCCACTCATCGTTACTCTGACACAAAGAGTCACAATCCTTATAAAAATCAACGTCACTCTGACTCATTACGATTACAATATTTGTGTAATAAAAGATAAAAAAAGTCACAGTTACAAGTATTTTATTACGCTTCTGACTTATTGTGTCATTGAGTAACGACGCAGACCAGATTCATAAAACACTTTTTTTCGCTAATTTGGCGGAAAAGAAAATGGCAATTTCTAATTCGGCGCGAAGTGAATACTTTCTTGCGATTAGCCAATCTATTCGGTGACGGTCACCGCAAAGAACTTTTCCTCCTATTCCTTCTCCTTTTGTGGATTTCGGTGTGTTAATTTCGAAAACGAAACAAACTGAATCCCCTTTACGCATCTTTTTTCCACTCCAACCAATAGAGGGAAAAATTGGGTGAGTGTAACGCATTGTGTCAAAAGTCTGCCAGGAAAGTTTATTGCCTAATTAACACTTACTGCACAATTTGGTTTATATAACATTCCTGTCTAAATGTTATTTTTAACAAAATACCAAATAGTGAGGTTCCCACTAGTGATGTTCCTACCCTGCAATATCATGCTCCAGAGCTCCGCCCTTTATATAAATGATTTTAAGCTTATTTAAGTTTGAAGTACATTTAAAATTATTCTATCTGCATTTTTAAGACTATTGTTATAATTTAAAATAAGTTTAAAAAAATAGTTTACAAAAGAATTTTGACAAAATAATCTATAGCATAACTCTTCAATTATTTATAAAATTAGTACAAAAATAGGGCGGAGCTCCAAAGCTGCGGGGGTCTCCGGAGTTCCTAAAAGCGGAGCTCCGCTCTTCAGCTTCGGTGAATACATCACTACGTAGTCCTACCCACCAATTTTATGCTCCGGAGTTTGGTACAATTTAAGCGGAGAAAGCTCCGGAGCTCTACCAGTTAAATGGGTAATTTCATAGTTATTTACATAACCCCAAGATATGCTTTATATTATTCCATACTCGCATTTTTAGTACGTTGTTAATAGTTTTTTAATAATTAAAAACATTCACCCTACACTATAGATTTGATAAAATAATCCAATTGTATTGTGTTTCTCTTTTGTTCACCATACAACAGGGAGAAATATGAGCTGATATGAGCAAAACCCGTGTGGAACTGGTCTGCATTCCTATACGAGCGATGTTACTACCTCCCCGAATCATGCTCCGAAACTCCGGCTATTTAAAACGGAGGAAACTTTGGAGCTCCGAAAAGCGGAGTTCCTCTCAGGAGCTCAGAGCTCCCTGTAATATATCATGCGTATATACCGAAAACTACAGACAATAGATAGTAATACTATGACAGTACTTATTAATTAATTTTAATATTAATATTATATTAATATTAATATTAATTAATTAATTAATTATTAAATTCATAAAATTAGCCCAAAATACGACGCAGCTGCTTAAGAGCTCCGGAGCGCTTAGGAGCTCAGGGCATCAATAGTAACAAGAAGCTTTTAGGCTGCAGCGTTAGGTGGATTTTTGCCAGATAAAAAATGTTACATAATAATTAGGGTAACTGACTTAATTTCGGCCACGCCTTAATTTCGGCCACCAATTTAGGGTGTTAGAAAATTGGCTTATTTTTAAAACACAAAAGAACTAGCACAAAAGTAACTGGATTAATGTTGAATAAAGTGTTTTTGCAAAAGTTTTTTATTTTTATTATTCTACATTATCAACATTTTCATACAAAAAGTGAATTTTTTATGATTTTCTTAACTTTTGCTTTGTGTTTAAACTGCATCATATTTAGACAATAGGCAAGAGGGGTTGTTTAGATGCTGTGGTCTCGGGTACGCCCAATTATGTAATTCGCCTAGCCTATCTTAAACTCAAAAAACTTTCAGATAGAAGAGATAAAAATGATTTATGCGAAATATATAAAATAATAAATGGTAAATCTAGCCTTCTTCCACAAAATCTTTTTTCTTTTAACACAAACTCAACTAGAGGTCACCCATTTAAATTGCAAATTGAGGAAAGCAGAATTGATGCAAGAAAATACTGTTTTCCTAACCGCGTTATTTCTAATTGGAATGCTCTAAATGCCTCTCAGGTTACTGCTGAATCGGTCAATGTTTTTAAAAAATTACTAAACTAACCAACATTATTATAACAATAATAGTATATAGTACTCTGCTTCTTTTAACACCCATTCTCTTGTTTACCAAGTTCTCAATATAATTCTTCTTTTTTTTTTTTTAGTTAAGACTAACGTGGTTTATGTAGTGCATGCTCAGTGTTAGTGTTCTGAGCCTTCTGAGCAATTTTTAGCAAACACATTGTTTTTCTTTTACTTTTAGTAAACTGTGTTGCTTGTGGATCGCACACAGTACATTTATTTAATAATCTTATCTTTTAAAAACAAAAATACATGCATGCACATGTAACAAAGGGTCTCCCAACAAATGTTTTTGCTGTGTAATGTTGTTTTGTTTTTTTTTTTTATATATATATGTTGTGATATTCAAAATTAATTACAAATATTGTATTTATAATGTGCTTGTGATAAATTCCATGTACTTTATACTGTGTGTAATAATATTACAGTTTTCTTTTTTTGTATTTGCTAAAAATAAATTCTTTCTTTCTTTCTTTCTTCTTCTTCTTCTTCTTCTTCTTCTTCTTCTTCTTCTTCTTCTTATTATTATTATTATTATTATTATTATTATTATTATTATTATTATTATTCTTCTTCTTCTTCTTCTTCTTCTTCTTCTTCTTCTTCTTCTTCTTCTTATTTTATTCTTCTTCTTCTTCTTCTTCTTATTATTATTATTATTATTATTATTATTATTATTATTATTATTATTATTATTATTATTATTATTATTATTATTATTATTATTATTATTATTATTATTATTATTATTATTATTATTATTATTATTATTATTATTATTATTATTATTATTATTATTATTATTATTATTATTATTATTATTATTGTTCCTACGCTCAATTCTTTAAATCGATATTTTTTTCGTTACTGATTGATCAAAAATAAACATGGGCTCATTGGAAAGAAGAAAGAAATACGCTACTTTTTTATAGAGCACTTTTTACATTTAGGTCCTTGTTATCGATTTATTGATCAAAATAAAAAATTGAAGAAATAGACAAATAAACACTCCCAACCGCACAATAACAGCCTTTTGGCAACAATAAAGATTGTACAGAGCAGACATCGGACAACGGACCTCGTAGAAACTGCACTATAACAGTAAAAGACTGTCCTCGGTTTCTAATTGGTGGCAGAAACCGCACCGGTTCCCAGCGCCATCTATTTTAACCGCGCGGAAAACGTCCAAAACAACAAAGTACTTTTTTTAATTCTTACATTACTGATGAGAAATTAATTTAAAGTTTAATCATGGGTGGCGCGGGAACACCCCAGGGAAATTTAGCTCCGCAGCAAAGCGCCAACCATAATTAGAGAACGTGGGTAAATGTTAAATTTCATGTTCATCTCCTTCTTTTTTTTCTTCTTATTATTATTACTATTCTAACACTCAATTTTTAAAATCGATATTCTTCCTTCGATACCGATTGGTCAAAAATAAACATGGGCTCATTGGAAAGAAAAAAAAATAACGCACCTTTCTTAGAAGCCACTTTTTTTATTTAGGTCCTTGTTATTGATATATTGATCAAAATAATAAATTGAAAAAAGCAAATAAAAACTTCTGACCACACAATAACAGCTTTTTGGCAACAATAAGAATTCTACAGAGCAGACAGCGGACAATCCTTTATAAAAACTGCACAACACTAGCAGAATGCTGTGCTTGTTTCCAAGTGGTCGCGGAAACCGCACCAGTTCCCAGCGCCAGCTGCCTCCAATAAGCGGGAAATGTAGAAAGTAGAAAACAACAAAATATTTTAAATATTTTCTTCGCTGAGAAGGAAATTAATTACATTGAAAACAACCGTGCTATTCAAAAAACTTTCCATTTTGGACTGGGGTGGGTGGGGGGGGGGTGGGGGGTGGGGTGGGTTTTTTTGGCGGGTGGGGGGGGGTTTGGGGTTTTTTTGGTGTTGTTTTGTCTGTGAGGGAGGGGGAGTGGTGGAAGAGAGCGTGGCGCGCTTGCGTGGTGGGGAGATCCTCCCTGGTTACAAGTCGAAAATTGTGGATTCAAAAAGGCGGAGATTGAAGAGAATGTTTTTGAAGGCCCCTGTGGCGCGGAGCGCCCGGGGCGTTGTCGCGGCTGTGTCCTTGCCTTTTGTTTGATCCAGTGGTCAATGCCAGCGCTATTTCCCTCGAAGTAAGTGAGCAAAAAAACATGTGCCTGTGAATGAATTACTATCTCGATTATTTAACAGATATGAAAAACAAAATGATTACAATTTTACCAAAAAAATGCATGCAAATAAATCTTTTTAAATGGATTTTTGTATTTAAAAATACATTTAAAAACATTTATAATATAATTTTTACTAAGAATCTCATAAAATTATAAAAATTATAATAATAAGGTAACTGATTTTAAGTCGGACGAATTATTATAAACATATGTCATTGTGCAGCTAAAACTGCAGTTTATTAGACTTTTTTTATTTGATTCAAAAAATAGGGCAGACTAGCCTTGAAAAATGGTCTAAGAATAGAGCAAAAAAAGGCGATTTTTTCCCGGGCCTATGTTTAGACAGAAAAGATGTGGAATAGTCTGAGATGAACATTATGTGGACTATAGGAAATTTGCATTTGTTTTGGGCAGCTGCCTACTGAATAAAAATTACTACCACATAATAATTATTTTTTATACATTGAAATATTCACACAGCACTGTTGCAATTTTTTTAGTCTGATGAAATTTCATTAGAAAAAATCATACTCGCAGCAATCTTTGACAAGCGCGAAATCGCCACTTTTTCAAGTTTATAGTTGTTTCTTACATATACAAATATAACCTTCTAATTGAAAAAGGGGCGATTTCGCGCTTGTAAAAGATTGCTGTGAGTATAATTTTTTTAATTGACATTTCATTAGACTAAAAAAGTTCAACAGTGCTGTGTGATTAAATCAATGTATAAACAAATCATTATAATATGGTAAAAATTTTTATTCAGTAGGCAGCTGCAGAAACCAAATTCAAATTTCCAAAAGTCCACATAATGTCCATTTCTGACCAGTCCACATCTTTTCTGTCTAAACATACGCCCAGGAAAATTCGCCCTTTTTTCCTGCTCTATTCTTAGAGCATTTTTCAAGGCTAGTAATATTTTTTTAAGTTAATAAAATAAAAATATAAATACAGTGACTTTTAAAACTGACACGACCTCCGGTCAAACTTCCTTCTCCAAGTCTTTAATTAAAGATTAGTTGTGAAAGTAAGTGGGTTATTTCTACCCAACCGTCTATTTTTTGCAATTTTCTTCTTTCATGTACCGTGGTGGTCCCACTACCAAACTCTCGGTAAACTCTTGGCCGGCCTAAAAAAAGCACCAAAAGTATATTTTGGTTTCTCCAGAGTCCAGACTAATTCGACAAAATTTATAAATTTCAATTTAATCAGTCCAGTACAAAAATAAATGGTATGATTCAGCTATATAAGGATTTTATTTGTGACAGTGCTCCTTTAATTAATTATGTGCATGTCTCGCGAGTCGCGAACGAAGCAACCAATTTATGCGGAGATTCTATTAGCGTGTAAAAACAAAAAAAAAGAAATATTCCAACAATGTAATTTTTTTATGAATTGATCCCTTTTAGTTTTTTTGTAAAATTGACCAATTTTTCGTCGAAATATTTTAAAAGGTAAAAAATTAGGGGTTTTTAGGACATTTTAGGGGTTGTTTACGAAGCAAATTTTGGTGCAAAAAGATACAAAAAAACCAAAGTATCTTTATTTTCATTTTAAAATCTTGATTGGAAATTTTAACAACGTTTTTTGATATATTTAAGTTGAAAAAATCTGCGATTTTAGTGGAAAAAACCTGCGATTTTTACCTTAAAACAGTCGGCAGATTTTTGGCATGAGAAAAAATGCTAAATTTATAAGTCTCTTACTCGTATGAAAAAATTTTTTAAATGAAATAGTATCGATTTTATTATTTTTAAATGGTTTGTTTCAAAAGAGTGTTTTCAACAAAAAAAAAACGCAAAAAATATAATTTTATGAAATACATATCATGTTTGTTGAATGGTGTTTTCCTTTCCACGTTTCACAATTAATGGGGTAACAATCTCAGGAGTTTTTTTTTTCAAAAAAAAAAAACACTAATATTTCGAAAAATAATTTATTAATATCAAAATAAATCAGGGTGTAAAAATATAGTTAAAAATACGACGCCTGTTCTTTTTTTAAATATTTTTATAACAAAATTTTTCGCAGCAAAGAAGACATTTTTTCTGGATTAATGCCCAAAAAATCTTTATTTCGGTTTTTTGTAAATGGTCTAAAGATATTTGAACAAAAAAAAAACAGTTACAAGGTTTTGGAGTGCAGGATAAAGTTTGGAGAAAAAAATAGTCAAAATGGAAGACAAAAAAGGGATTTACTGTATTTCTATGTGTTTATTCTGAAACACATCTTTTTTGTAAGAAATTTAGCTTTTTATAAAAATTCATTATTTAGCAAATATTACTGTAGACTTTGCTCCAAGACCCACTTTTCCAATTGAAAAATTTGGGCTTGGAGCTGGGCTTGAACCAGCGACTCTTCCCTCTAAAAAATCAAAATCAAAAGCCGCTACAAAATTCTTTTTTGTATGAAAGTGAAAAACCATAATAAAAAACATAATGCAATTTATCAAAAAAATGTTTAACTTCTGTGTAAAAATAAGGTGTGACCCCAATATGATAAAACCGTTTTGGAATAGTCCTAAAAATGAAACAGCTCTTTGAGTTATGGCTTATATAAACTAACCTATATTTTATAAGACTCACTTAAAAATAAAATAAGAATAACGGAATGCTTAGTTTTTGTGTATTATATTGTAATTATAAAAACAATGTTTATTATATCCATTTAACATTTTTTTATATTTCATTACTAATCAAAACAATTTCTTTAAAAGGCACATAAGCAACGTTAAAAATATGAGAAACAATGCATTAAAATTTACAATGAGATGATATAAATGCATTTAAATGAAAAAAAAGTTTTAATTAAATTTTAAAAAAAAAGTAATAGCTAAACTAATGATTAAATCGTTAGTTTAAATTAAATAAATCTTAATTTATTAGTTTAAAGGTTGATTTTTATTTGTGTCAATGGAGGATTATTTTATTTTATTATTTTATTTTATTTTAAATAATTCCATTAAAAATACGATTAGGGTATCTGACTTTATTTCGGCCAGGCCTTAATTTCGGTCACCAATTTAGAGTGTTAGAAAATAGGTTTATTTTTAAAACACAAAAGAACAAGCACAAAAGTAACTGGATGAATGTTGAATAAAGTGTTTTTGCAAAAGTTTTTTTATTTTTGTTATTCTGCAATATAAAAATTGTTAAATGGATATAATAAACATTGTTTTTATAATTACTATATAATACACAAAAACTAAGCATTCCGTTATTCTTATTTATTTTTATGTGAGTCTAACGAAATATAGAATAGTTTATATAAAAATTAAATCATTGTAAAAATTACACATCATTTTTACAAACAATAACTAAAAAAATCATAATTTTGTCAGAATGAATTATTTCAAACGAATCCAGTTTATTAAAAATGCTGGTAGCTAATTGGGCAGGGAGCGAATTGTCCAGGGAGCAAATTGTCCCTAATGAAGTAGGTTTGATAAGATTTGCGTTTATAAAACTCCCGGGAGCAAATTTTCTCTAATGAAATTGGTTTGATAAGATTTGCGTTTATAAAAACTTCCGGGAGCGAATAGTCCTGGGAGCGAATTGTCTCGGGAGCGAATGGTCCAAAATATTAAAATTTCTGTTACACTTAAAGATCAGTGGAGGTTTAAAGGTTTTTTTACAGTGGCCGAAATTAAGGCGCTAACCATTAACTTCGGCCACCTAGAAAAAACTGGCTATAATTGTTGCCAAAATAAACAATAAAAATTTTTAAAGGTTGCAAATTTATCCTTAGGTATTGTTCTTGGTACATATAACTTAAGTTTTCCCATTTGCAAACTTTAATAGTTATCAGCAAAACTTTAAATAATTATGTCAAAACGTTAAATAAACAAGTTTTAATAACCTGTATTTTTTGTTGAATTTTTGTTTTTGGCTTAAAAAACGTCAAAAAAGTCAAACGAGCAAAAAAATTCTTTATAAATACGGTAGTACGATGATATTTAAAAACAGTAAAAGATGGCAGGTTCTTTCACCTAAATTTTAAGATGGCCGAAATTAACGGAATCTTAAAATGCGCAATTAGTTAAACGCACTTGCAAAGTGATTTTGAAGAAAATATCAAAACATGAAAATTAACTGTTTTGAGCCTTAAATAGAAGTTATTTAAAGGTTATATAGTGCTTCTTTCTAAATTTGATGCAGTTTAAACACAAAGCAAAAATTAAGAAAATCACAAAAAAATTTACTTTTTTATGAAAATGTTGATAATGCAGAATAACAGGAAAGAAAAACTTTGCATAAACATTTTATTCAATATAAATCCAATTACTTTTGTGCTAGTTCTTTTGTGTTTTAAAAATAAGCCAATTTTCTAACACCCTAAATTGGTGGCCGAAATTAAGGCCTGGCCAAAATTAAGTCAGTTACCATACGTCACATGCGATTTTTGCAATTTAAGTATTGATAATTTGTATTTAAAACCGGGTGTCCCAAATAAATTCAATCATTTAATAATGGAAGGATGTGGATAATATTTTTAAGAAAAAAAAGCTTGTAGGCAAATAAAATCTAACTGACCTCGATAATTGCAATATTTAACCGACTATTTAACAAAAAAATCATTCTAATTTTTTAGCAAAAAAGCTTTATTAGTAAGGATCAAACCTCGTATTTTAATAATTATTTATTAAACTACTGAATTTGAAACACAAATGCAAATTTTTAAAAGGTAAAATAGGTTAATTTTTGTATATTTAAACTCGAAGGCTGTCTGGAAGCGACAAATCTAACAAACCATCGGTTTTTTGCATAAAATTCGTAAACAAATAATATTAATTTAAAAAATGATCTTTTATTTTTTGCTTTTTCTTACAATGATAAGTTGATTTGCAATTTGCTTTTTTAATAATGTTAATTTTATTTTTTATTTTTTCATTTGCAACAATTATAACAATAATGCAATAAACAAGAATGAATTGCGAATATTTCTTAAAAAATAAACAGGATTATAAATAATTAATATAATTTTAAATAAAAATTAAATAAACAGCGCTTAATTTTCATTTGTAAGAAGATTTTGTAAATTTCTGTAATGTTTAAACCATTAATAATTACAAATGGACTGGTTGAAAGTTCTCCAAAATGAGAATTTGCTTATTTGTGGACCGAAATTAAGGTTAATTTGCAGTTTCAAAGTATTATCAAACTTTTAAGGCCGTTTGGAACACGTTATATTATTTTAAAATAAAGCTTTCTATGAGTTTTGCTAAAACACGTTCGTTTTTTGTCGCTACCTTGTGGCATTTCGGTTTAATAAAAAAGTTGAATTAAAAAAAAATTCTGCGTTCTTGTTTTGAAAAAAAAAAACGTTATAACCGTACAATTTTAATTGGTCCGCTCGTGTCTGTATACTAACCGTGCTATTCATAAAACTTTGGACCCGGTCGATTTTGAATTGGGTCCGTTTCGATCGAAAAAGTGGACTGGGTCCATTTTAATCATGGGAGAAGTGGACTGGGTTCGTTTTTGTGTCATTCTGTTTTTGAACTATTTACGGGTTTTAATTTCGGATTTTCATATTGAAAATATAAAATGTACTCATAATTTCGTATTTTCAATGTAAAAATACGAAATTAAAGCCAGAAATAGTTCAAAACCAGGGCGAAACCAAAACACACCCAGTCCACTTTTCCGATGATTAAAACAAACACAGTCCAAAACAACCGAATTCAAAAGTCTTTTGAATAGCACGGTAACTTTTGACGTCAACCAGATATAATTCAACCATAGATACCACAATTTTAAATTTTGAATTTGGTTTACTTCCGAAACCAATAATAAGTAAGATTGATATGGTAAATTTATCGAATAACGTGGTAAAGTTTTGTAATTTTAAGTTCAAATTAGACAGA
The DNA here is from genome assembly GCA_030248175.1 of Microlaimidae sp. YZB2_3. NCBI lineage: Eukaryota > Metazoa > Nematoda > Chromadorea > Desmodorida > Microlaimidae > Microlaimidae sp. YZB2_3. Next base: position 10,772 of record JASAMX010017678.1, on the reverse strand, counting down.
GGATTTTTCTCGTGACGCCTATATTAAGTGTGGTACTGACACTGACAAAAAGATAAATTTATTTGTGTGTCGGTCCTGCTTCGCTCTATTGACCTATAATTACGATAAATTATTGACCGATGTGACGCTAACCTTTTATTACTTAGAATAAAATACAAAATATGTACGTTATGAAATTAATTTAATATTTGTAATCGAAAACTCCTATTCAAATCATTCTAGTTGTAGATTTTATCGTTTGTAGAAAACACAAAAAAAGTACTTTGTTGGACATGCCCAAAAATCCCAGAAATGCCCTTTACCCATAATAGATTTGACTTACAGCTGCTAAGCTAAATTTGTCTTGTTGCTATTCTTGTTAGGAATAACAACAAGCTCTGTCCCATCCAGGTAACATAAATTTCTGGAACTTTTTTCTGCTTTATTAGAGGTCAATTTTTTATTTGATGTATCTTAATTTGAACCCAAAATTACAAAACTATACCACTTTATTTGACAATGCTTATTTTTTGGAGAAATATAAAAATCAAAAGGATTTCGGGAAAAAAAATAGTTTTTGGCTACACAAGTTTTTTTCTGAGAAGTTTTATAAAATGCCTCCGCTTTTAACGGGTTTAATTTAATTATAGGCAAATCAAATCTAGTTAACTGCAATAATTTCCGTATTGAATCGACTATGGTTGAATTATATCTGGCTGACGCTGAGAATTGAAATGCAGACATGGGGGGACCAATTAAAATTGTGCGGTAATGACGTTCTTTTTTTTAAACAAATAAGAACGCAGAATTTTTTTTTAATTCCACCTTTTCACGAATTATACATAAATCAACCAACTTTAGCCCTTAAAAAATTTGCATTTAGGTTCGAAATTAAGTAAATAACTATTAAAATACAGTTTTTAATCTTTGTTATTAACCCGCTTTAGTGAAAATTTTTGAATGTTTTTGTTGTTAAATAGTCGATTCAGTACTGCAAATATCGCGGTCAGCTAGATTTTATTTGCCTATAATTCCCAACGAAACAATTTTATTTTATTTATTTTATTTTATTAATATTTGCATAATGCAGGAGTAGTGAAGGCATAATTTAACATGCAATATAACCACATACCCCTTTAGAGTTTATATAAACCTTATGGGTTTATTAAAAACGGTACCCCCAATTAGTTATATTTATCAAACCCAATTAAATTTTACCTTGAATACTCTCAAATACTTTAGTAAAAACTACAAATTATTGATACAATAAAACAAAACGCATAATAGTTACATTATTAAAAAGTATAAAAATTATATAAATTATATTTAAAAAATATTAAATATTATAAAAGCTATAATAGAGTTGTAATTGAGCAACAATTTCCTCCAGGTTTCGCCTATTTTTCATATATTTAAAAAAATTGTTTTTGCTTAAGTCAATAATATCATCTGATAAAGAATTCCATACACGGATTGACTCACGAATGCTGGAAAAGTCAGATCTATCCAAACGGACAAACGGCAAATGGTACATATGTTGATGATGTTCCAAACGTTGCGCTCGTCGTACATTAGCATCTTGTACGACGAGCAAAACAGTAAAACAGTAATTGACAATTTTTAACAAAACCGGTTCAATAGTAAAAATCAAAACCAATATTTTAATAATTATTTATCAAATTACTTAATTTGGAACCCAAATGCAAATTTTTAAGGGCTAAAAATAGTTAATTTTTGTATATTTCGTTAAAAGGTGGAATTAAAAAACTTCTGCGTTCTTATTTGTTTTTTAAAAAGAAAACGTCATAACCGCATAATTTTAATTGGCCCGCTCATGTCTGCTTTCTGATTTTCGCAGTCAGCCAGCTATAAATCAACCATAGGATATCCGTCGTTTAAGTTTTTTGTTATTTAAATATATTAAGTATAAAAAATAATGTAAGAAAAACACGATTAATTTAAAAACGAAACAGTTTCACAGTGGCCTATTTATTGTCTGTCTTTGTTACTTCTATTATGTTATTCTATTATTATAGTTATTTTTTAGACAGATTTCATAACTGCTGTTCAATGTCTGGCTTGCTTTAGTAGTTCTATTCGCTAAGTGAAAGGCTCCGATGATCTTCGGATTTTGATTCTCTCTAAAATTTAAAAGAATTTAGTTTTATTAAAACACAATAGTATAGGGGTTTTTAAACAATAATTTTTTATTCGCCTAGTATTCACTTAAAAAATAAAAAAAATGCTTTTTATTGTACAACACTGCTTAAAATTATTTTTACAAGAATTTTTTATGATTTTCAAACTGATCAAGCTGTTGCTACACATTATGTTTTATTGTTTAACTGTGCACAAAATGCTTTTATATGTCACGCGGTCGTTGAACAACCACGGTGGACTGAATAAACTCGCGACTGCAAAGAGCCTTGGTGTCAGAACTGATAAATAAATCAAAAGGGTTTCCGTCTATAGTTTTTAATTCATCACACAGTAGTGATGTTTCCTGGGGCTCCGACCTCAAAGTTCCAATTTTAGAAGCTCCCGGAGCAATCCCCGGAGCTTCGCTTTATTTTAGTAGTTTTTTTATGAATTATCAGAGAACGATGCCATAGATTTTTTTTGCTCGGGAGCTCTGGGGCCTTCCATTGATTTAAATGGCCGGAACTCCGGAACATATTACTGGAGAGTGCGAACACCCTTCCCACTGCAGAGAAACTTAAACTGGGTTGTCTAACCAGTTTATTAAATAAAAAAAATCCTGATCATAGTATTTTTTATTTTGTAAACAACTGCGCATTCCAGGTGCTAAATTACAATGGTCCAAATAAATCAGCCTCCGACAAGTCCACATTGTTTTAGCCGAAACATACTCCTGGGAGAAATTCACCCCTTTTTTACTGCTCTATGCTTAGAGCATTTTTTATAGTAGGTATATATGTTTTATATATCTACCTGTTCACTTGTGCTGGAAGATTTTTCATTTTTAGCTGCTTTCTGTTCACGTACAATAGGTGTACTGTAAAATTTCAATTGAGACTTTTGGTCAGTTTCAGGTGAGGAAGGAACCGAAAGTTTTTCGCTCGAGTTTTCGCTTTGCCTTTGTGAATTTGCCGAATGTTTTTTAGCCGTGTTTTTATTAGTCTGCGACAATTTTGCTGGAGGTAAAATTTCCACAGATGAAATGCGAGTTATCGAATCGGACAAACCTACAAGTGTTTTGTGCTTTAAATTTTGATTTAATGTTTATTTAACACAAAAAAATTAAATATAAAATACAAAATACTAAAATTTAACAAAAATAACTAACAAGAAAATATGAAGTTGGTAACAAAAAAGTAAAAAGCTAAAATGTCCTCCAAAGTTTGACTGGGGTATGATTATACTATACTATACTACCTTTTACTAGTTGGGGGTTCCAGTTTTTAATGATAAAAGTTTTTATCTTTTCTTGTGGAGATTTTGATTTAGTTTACTTTAGTCCATTTTGAAAATTTATGTAAATCTATACTGAAACATGCACTAAATTTGTTTGTTTGCAATACTTTTTATTTCTAGAAAAACAAATTTACAAATCTGAAACGATTTTCATTAAATTGGAACATAGATCATGCTCAAATACTTCCTAAAAATGGTAAATCAATCAACAAAAATTATAAACCAATAGTTTGCAATAAATTGTTTACAAGGCGAAAAAAAATAAAAGTTTAAGGATTTTTGATATATTTTATACAACAAAATAGACATTTTTTTGCTTTTTTAGAGCGAGTGACATATTTATTTACATACGAGTGACATACGAGTGATTAGTTCAATTTATAAACGAATCATTATCGTATGGTAGAAATTTTTATTCAGTGAGCAGCTGCCCAAACCAAATGCTAATTTTTTGTAGTCCACATATGTCCATCTCAGACTAGTACACATTTTTTCTGTCTAAACAGACGCCCGGGGAGAAATCTCTACTTTTTCCTGCTCTATTCTCAGAGCATTTTTCAAGGCTAGTAATATAAATAAAAAAAACGTCTAAGATTTAAGAAGATTCATTAAAAAACCAAAGCTTTTATCAAAATATTTTTAAACAAAATGATTAATATTATAAAAAATGCTCTTAACTAGGTTAGTTGTAAGGTCTTTTAGAAAGAAAATATTTTTAAAAAATCTAAAAGAAAATGATGAGTAAAAAAATCTTTTAAAAGTGTAGTTTATAAAAAATGTTGTGGCGAGATAACAAGACCATATTTCTCAAATTTTCAAACATATCTTCATTTTGAAAGTTCATTCAGATTAAATAATCGATTGAAATTTGTCTGTACGAAAATGATTCTTACTCCTTTTTAAAGTTGCAAGAGAAGTTTGTGAGCTAGATTTTTGTGCATCTTGTCCAGAATCTTTTTTCTTAAAAAATACAAAGATACAAACAAGTAACAAAAATTTAATAAAAAAATAAATGAAACTGTAGAAATCGCAGAAAATATAGAAACTGCAGAATTTTCAACATCCTGTCCATTTACAATAGTTTAAGCTTGAATTTTGAGTTTAATTTTTTTTTTGTATTGACGCATTGCAGTTAAACCATTCCTCTTTTTCCATTTACCTTGTAATTATAACCAGTATCCGGGACGAAAATTGCTATATAATTTCACATCACCGTAAAATTACAGTAAACATAGTGAAAGATATCGGCTACTTCATTATATAAAAAATTAGAGTTTTAACTACGATGCGTAAATATTTTTTAAACTATACAAAAACATAATATTTATATTTAAAGCCCGGATGTTTTTCAGTAGCAAGAAAGAATCAGTAAACAAAACCTGTAGATGTTTTGCATATAACACAAATTATACAATATAATAGCACCTATTTTTTTGAATTTCCGCATTTTATTCTTTATCAATTTCTCTTTATAATATTATTTACTGTAGTATTGAATCGACTATGTAACAACAAAAACATTGAAAATTTTTCACTAAACCGGAATAATAACAAAGATTAAAAACTGTATTTTATTAATTATTTATCTAATTACTTAATTTTAAACCTAAATGCTATTTTTTAAGAGCTGTAGTTAGTTAATTTATGTATATTTTGTGAAAAGGTGGAATTAAAAAAAAAATTCTGCTTTCTTATCTGTTTGTTTTTTTTAAACGTCATTGCCGCACAATTTCAATTTGGTCCTTTCATGTCTGCATTCTAATTTTCAACGTCAGCCAGATATAATTTGACCATAATGTATTTTTTTTTTGTAAATTTGTTAAATATTTTTTTCTAATTTTGTTTTCAACACTAAAAACACTTTAAACGAACACTTACCGATTGTCTATGGGAGAATACGAAAATCAAGAAAAGTAAAGTGAACAAAAATACCACTGTCAAAATTGCTGTAAAATTAAAAAATATCTCAATTCTCTGTCTACGTTCTTTAGTTTTTGCCACTTGGTTTCTGAAAGACAAGATTTGAGATCTTAGATTAATACAACAAAACGTCGTTACGAAGGCAGAATGAGCTAAATTGCATATGAAATATAAGCGACTGTGACTTATTTTACACCTTAAACTATGCAATGAGTCACACTCACATCTATTTCATAATAACGGTGACTCATTTTGCTGTACTGGCGACTAAAAATTCAGCTTTGTTGCAGCCTTGCACGCTATTTTTCATAAAGGTTTCTTCAATATTAAATAAATTTGGTTTTTGGAGATGCATTTGGAGACCATTGAGAATTCTTTATTAAAATGATGTTGAAATTTACAATTAAAATTAAATTAAAATAAAAATAAAAGTTTTTTTTATTTTTTATTGACAACCATCGCTGCTCTTCCGACAATTGTTACTACTTATGTAACAAATTCCAACGTAATGATTTCTTAAAAAATACCGCGCTTAAGTGTAAATGTAAATGAGTTTTAAAGTAAAATCAACAGGTAATGGCCGAACATAGGACGTCAGTCGAAAAAATCCTAAAGCTCCATATTATCGATTCAAATTTTGTAATGCCCGTTTTTCAGGCAAAATTCTAACAATAAAAAGTTGTTTTTCTTTTTTTCAAAAACTCACATTTTGAACGTGGACGTTGCACTTATCTTGAAAAATGTTTTTTAAAAATATATCTGCAGTTAGAATAAATGACTTGGTTTAAATCAAAATCGAAAACAAGCTAATGTGATATATTTAAAACTAATTAAAACTAGACAAATTTTTGAGCAAAATTAAAAAGATTGTAATACCAAAATTATATAATATACCGAAAAAATGTGCAACTCCTATATAAAAAAGTAAGTCAAAGTATGCCATTATAATGAGCCTCTCCATTTAAATGACACCCTCCATTATAATAGCATAGTAGCCATTTTAATTCGTCGAATTAAAATGGAAAGGAAGCTATTATAATAGTCATTTATTGATTTAATTTCACTTCATATATTTCACTTCACTTCACTTCATATTCACAAAGTGTAATACTGTCCGGGCCGCATGAGTTTTACCGCGTTGGACAGTATTAAACCAGCACGTGAAAATTTGTGCGGGCCGGAAAGTATTACACTTGAGAGTATATATATATATATATATATATATATATATATATATATATATATATATATATATATATATATATATATATATATATATATATATATATATATATATATATATATATATATATATATATATATATATATATGAAGTGAAAATAAATTAATAAATGGCTATTATAATAGCTTTTTCTCCATTTTAATTCGACGAATTACAATGGCTACTATGCCATTATAATGTAATGGAGGGTGCCATTTAAATGGAGAAGCTCATTATAATCGGCTACTTTTCCGTACTTTTTTATATAGGAGTTGCACATTTTTCGGTATATTATATATTTTTGGTAATACTTGTCTATTATGTCTGTCTGTTACACGTTATGTCATAGAAAATAGAAAAATACCTTAAATATAAAAAAAACTTACACGACGGATATCCTATGGTTGATTTATAGCTGGCTGACTGCGAAAATCAGAAAACAGACATGAGCGGGTCAATTAAAATTATGTGGTTATGATCCTTTTCTTTTTAAAAAAAAAATAAGAACGCAGAATTTTTTTAATTCCACCTTTTTACAAAATATACAAAAATTAACGATTTTTAGCCCTTAAAAATTTTGCATTTGGGTTCCAAATTAAGTAATTTGATAAATAATTATTAAAATATGGGTTTTGATCTTTCTATTGAACCGGTTTTGTTAAAAATTGTCAATTACTGTTTTACTGTTTTGCTCGTCGTACAAGATGCTAATGTACCACGAGTGCAACATTTAGAATAACATCAACATTTGTACCATTTGCCGTTTGTCCGCTTGGATCGATCTGACTTTTCCAGCATTTGCGAGTCAATTTGTATATGGAATTCTTTATCAGATGATATTATTGACTTAAGCAAAAACAATTTTTTTAAATTTATGAAAAATAGGCGAAACCTGGAGGAAAATTGTTGCTCAATTACAACTCTATTATAGCTTTTATAATATTTAATATTTTTTAAATATAATTTATATAATTTTTATACTTTTTAATAATGTAGCTATTATGCGTTTTGTTTTATTGTATCAATAATTTGTAGTTTTTACTAAAGTATTTGAGAGTATTCAAGGTAAAATCTAATTGGGTTTGATAAATATAACTAATTGGGGGTACCGTTTTTAATAAACCCATAAGGTTTATATAAACTCTAAAGGGGTATGTGGTTATATTCCCTGCTAAATTATGCCTTCACTACTCCTGCATTATGCAAATATTAATAAAATAAAATAAATAAAATAAAATTGTTTCGTTGGGAATTATAGGCAAATAAAATCTAGCTGACCACGATATTTGCAGTACTGAATCGACTATTTAACAACAAAAACATTCAAAAGTTTTCACTAAAGCGGGTTAATAACAAAGATTAAAAACTGTATTTTAATAGTTATTTACTTAATTTCGAACCTAAATGCAAATTTTTTAAGGGCTAAAGTTGGTTGATTTATGTATAATTCGTGAAAAGGTGGAATTTAAAAAAAATTCTGCGTTCTTATTTGTTTAAAAAAAAGAACGTCATTACCGCACAATTTAAATTGGTCCCCCCATGTCTGCATTTCAATTCTCAGCGTCAGCCAGATATAATTCAACCATAGTCGATTCAATACGGAAATTATTGCAGTTAACTAGATTTGATTTGCCTATAATTAAATTAAACCCGTTAAAAGCGGAGGCATTTTATAAAACTTCTCAGAAAAAACTTATGTAGCCAAAAACTATTTTTTTTCCCGAAATCCTTTTGATTTTTATATTTCTCCAAAAATAAGCATTGCCAAATAAAGTGGTATAGTTTTGTAATTTTGGGTTCAAATTAAGATACATCAAATAAAAAATTGACCTCTAATAAAGCAGAAAAAAGATCCAGAAATTTATGTTACCTGGATGGGACAGAGCTTGTTGTTATTCCTAACAAGAATAGCAACAAGACAAATTTAGCTTAGCAGCTGTAAGTCAAATCTATTATGGGTAAAGGGCATTTCTGGGATTTTCGGGCATGTCCAACAAAGTACTTTTTTTGTGTTTTCTACAAACGATAAAATCTACAACTAGAATGATTTGAATAGGAGTTTTCGATTAAAATATTAAATTAATTTCATAACGTACATATTTTGTATTTTATTCTAAGTAATAAAAGGTTAGCGTCACATCGGTCAATAATTTATCGTAATTATAGGTCAATAGAGCGAAGCAGGACCCAAGCACACAAATAAATTTATCTTTTTGTCAGTGTCAGTACCACACTTCTTAATATAGGCGTCACGAGAAAAATCCTCTGTCTAATTTGAACTTAAAATTACAAAACTTTACCACGTTATTCGATAAATTTACCATATCAATCTTACTTATTATTGGTTTCGGAAGTAAACCAAATTCAAAATTTAAAATTGTGGTATCTATGGTTGAATTATATCTGGTTGACGTCAAAAGTTACCGTGCTATTCAAAAGACTTTTGAATCCGGTTGTTTTGGACTGTGTCTGTTTTAATCATCGGAAAAGTGGACTGGGTGTGTTTTGGTTTCGCCCTGGTTTTGAACTATTTCTGGCTTTAATTTCGTATTTTTACATTGAAAATACGAAATTATGAGTAAATTTTATATTTTCAATATGAAAATCCGGAATTAAAACCCGTAAATAGTTCAAAAACAGAATGACACAAAAACGAACCCAGTCCATTTAATAAACCGAAATGCTACGAGGTACCGACAAATAAAAAAACGAACGTGTTTTAGCAAAACCCTTTAAAAATTTTATTCTAAAATAATATAACGTGTACCAAACGGCCTTAAAATTTTGATAATAATTTAAAACTGCCAATTTACCTTAATTTTGGTCCACAAATAAGCAAATTCTCATTTTGGAGAACTGACAACTATTGATAATTATTTTAATGGCTTAAACATTACTGAAATTTACAAAATCTTCTTACAAATAAAAATTAAGCGCTGTTTATTTAATTTTTATTTAAAATTATATTAATTATTTATAATCCTGTTTATTTTTTAAGGAAGATTCATAATCCATTCTTGTTTATTGCATTATTGGTATAATTGTTGCAAATGAAAAAATAAAAAAATAAAATTAACATTATTAAAAAAGCAAATTGCAAATCGACTTATCATTGTAAGAAAAAGCAAAAAATAAAAAGGTTCTTTTTTAAATTAATATCTGTTTTATGCAAAAAACCCATGGCTTGTTGGATTTGTCGCTCCCAGATGGCCTTCGGGTTTACCACATACGCTTCCATTATTAAATGATTGAATTTATTTGGGACACCCGGTTTTAAATACGATACCTATCAATACTTAAAATTGCAAAAATCGCATGTGACGTATGGTAACTGGCTCATTTCGGCCAGGCCTTAATTTCGGCCTCCAATTTAGGGTGTTAGAAAATTGGCTTATTTTTAAAAAAACAGAGAACTAGCACAAAAAGACTGGATGAATGTTGACTAAATGTTTATGCAAAGTTTTTTATTCCTGTTATTCTGCATTATCAACATTTTCCATAAAAAAAGTAAATTTTTTTGTGATTTTCTTAATTTTCTTTGTGTTCAAACTGCATCAAATTTAAAAAGAAACACTATATAACCTTAAAATAATTTCGATTTAAGGCTCAAACACTGTTAATTTTCATGATTTTCTTCAAAATCACTTTGCAAGTGCGTTTAACTAATTGCGCATTTTAAGTTTCGTTAATTTCGGCCACCTTAAAATTTTAGTGAAAGAACCTGCCATCTATTTTTCTGTTTAAAATATCATACCACTACCGTATTTATAAAGAATTTTTTTTGCTCGTTTGACTTTTTTTGACGTTTTTTAAACCAAAAACAAAAATTCAACAAAAAAATACAGGTTATTAAAACTTGTTTTTTAACGTTTTGACATACCTAATTATTTAATGTTTTGCTAATAACTATTAAAGTTTGCAAACGGGAAAAATTAAGTTATATGTACCAAGAACAATACCTAAGGATAAATTTGCAACCTTTAAAAAATTTTTATTGTTTATTTTGGCAACAAGCCAGTTTTTTCTAGGTGGCCCGAAGTTAAATGGTTCATCGCCTGGTTTTCGCCACTGTAAAAAAAATTTAAACCTCCACTGAATCTTTAAGTGTAACAGAAATTTTAGGATTTTGGACCATTCGCTCCCGAGACAATTCGCTCCCAGGACTATTCGCTCCCGGAAGTTTTTATAACGCAAATCTTGTCAAACCAATTTCATT
>JASAMX010017676.1:0-30683 GCA_030248175.1 Microlaimidae sp. YZB2_3 | reverse complement strand
ACCTAAATTTTTCCTCAGGTGGTAGAGAGAGTCAGAGTTTAAATTCTAGAGGGGGCTCAAGGTTTCCGTCCAGGAGGGAAGGTTAAAATTTCGAGGCAAGGGGATGAAGTGGATCTCACCCCGCCTCCCTCTCACCTATAGCCCTTTTTATTACATATCTGAGCTTTTTATTGCTTAAAACATTTCTTCTAACATCAAACGTAAGTTTGGAGATAGTTAGAAAACATTTTTTCTTTATTTTTCTTAAACTGGGGGTTGACATTTTCTTGCCCCCCCCCCCCCCCACCACTTCTGAGTGGGAAAAACATTAATCCTTCTTCCCTAATAGTAATCGTTTAATTTTAATATCAAGTGGTTTACAGTGTGCTTATGTTTTCAGTGAAGGTAAACACTATGATAGTTTACGTTTACGTTTATAAATTTAAAAGTTTATAGTTTATAGATAAAAAACCTCCATCAGTGGACCCTCTTTTGTTTTTTCTCTTAATTTCACCTCTTTCCTATGTACTTCCTATTCCCTTTTTCCACCCCTCTATTTTTTATAAAAGCCATTCCCACTTACAACAACAGTATTTTTCTCAGATAACTAATATCACAACGCTAACTAAATAATTAATTTTTTATTATATGATATATAATGTATATATATATATATTTACACAACCATTACTATGTATAAAATGGTTGTCATCTCAGTGACTTGTTATAAAAAACATAACAAAACTGAGGGAAATTGCCCAATACCAATACCAATGATTTAATTTTTATTATAAATTTTGTTTCAGTGCCGTTTCTATTCTAAGCGAATCGCACCAAATGGGCGAACTAATGCGGAAAAATACGGAATGCCTGCAAAGCTTCATTCAGAACTTTTCTACCTGAAATCCGACAATATTTTTTGCGAGAAATGTAGGTTTTAACACCAGCATCGTACTTCACGGAAAATATTGTATTTCCATCTTGACTTTATAATGCTTAAACATACCTGTGCACTGCCCCCCGGGGTTTAAACGGGGGGGCAATTCCAAAACGGGGGGCAAGTAGGAGGGAAAGAAAAAAAAAGAGAAAAAAGGAGAAAAAAAGAAGGGAAAGGAGAAAAAAGGGACAAAAAAAGCGAAAATAAAGTAAAAATTGGTCTGAAATGGCTTATAAAATACATTGAAATAGGCTAAAAACTGCAAAAAAATTACGATGATGGCGTCATCATAGGTCAAAAATGGTGTCATAATTTTAGGGAACTTTTTAATTTTTTGGCGGGGGGGGGGGGCAAATCCTCCAATAAAATGGGGGGCATTTCCAGACCGTGCACAGGTCTGCTTAAATGAATCCCTAACATAAAGAATATACCACCAAACATTTTAGTGAAACATGTGGACAAGAAAATTGGCACATGCCACTTTACCAGCAAAACACCGCCGTTTAGTGCTTAATTTTTTTACAGTCATGTAATATGCTTTGCCATTCTGCCTGAAAACTCAATAAAAAGATTGTACTCTTTATCATGTTACACAATATTAGAATTCACTTCTAATATGACCCAGTGGAGCATGATGACTAAGGATAATCTTGTTAAAAACTTTGAGAAAATGGTGTTTTTATTGTTTTATCATCTTAATTGCTTTGATCATTTTGATTGATTGTTTTTGTTATGGTTTTTTGTTTGCAATAATTACACGAAAATTCCCCGGCGCAAGAAAAGCAGTTGAAATGCACAAGGGGTCGCCACGGAGAAAAAGTTCTAAAAAATGTTTTATAATTTGATTATAAAAACCGCAGAAATTTTTTTTAGAATTTTGATTTCGAGTTTTTACTTTGACTTTGCTTAAATAGTCACTTTTTGTTTTATTGTTTTTTTTATTTTTCAATTGTATTTTTCGAAGGTGTATAAGTATAGCAAAGTTGAAGAAACAAGTAGCCTGTGTCGGTGTTAGCCATAGCCAGAGAGATACACACATTACGTCTATTTATAATAATTATTATTGACCTACTACAATGCTTGATGTTTTTTTTGTTTTTGTTAAATTTATTAATAACATGACATTATTCAAAACATGCTAATTCTGAAAGTATATCAAAAACGTCGCATTGTTTAAACCACGCTAAATGATTTCTGAATAAATTTTTTAAACGGTTTTAATGTATTTTTAAAAAATGCTTTAAAGAAGTGATTATTATTTTGAATTTTTTAGGAAAAGATCTTTACTAGAAGAGTAATTAGTGAAGAATATCCGTGGACTGTCTTTTTTTTATGTGGACTTACCGTGCTCTTATTTAGTAGAGGACAGAATTTTAACCAGTGGTAGATTAAAAGTTGTAAAACATAATTCTTAGCAAAATATAGCCTTTGTATATGTGAACGAAAGCAGTTAAAGATGCAGTAATTATTTTATTTGTTGTAATTAAAAATTGAAAAAACATACAAACAATAACAACCATACATGGGGGGTTGGGAGGGTTAACCCCCCCCCGATTCTGAGAAGGGGGGTTTAACCCCCCCCCACTCCTGAGTGGGGGGGGGTAAACCCCCACCCCCAATTTTATAAAAATGAGGAAAAAATGTCTTTAAAATGACTTCTGACTACCTCCAAACTTAGCGTTTTGAGGTCAAAATGAATGTTTTAAGCAATAAAAAGCTCAAAAATGCTATAAAAAGGGCTTTTTGACCTAAAATTAGCGTTCTTTTCCTATTTTTCCTTCAAAATCGAAAAACTATATGGGTAAAACACACTCCCAGAAAAAAAAAACAATTATGCCATCTTCAGTTTCTCGGATTTTAACCCCCCTAACTTGGGGTTTAATATCCCCTCCCACTCCGGGCCAGAAATTGCCCATGTATGATAACAACCTGTATCATTAATCGTGTTTTATCACTCAAACACAGGTGAGCAGCCTCCGGTATTTTAAGAGTAGTACTTTATCCCTCCATCATAGATTAACACCGTCACCAAAGCTAGGGGGGTCTTTACCCGGGAAAATGACATTTCAAAATCAAGGAGGAGGTCCAAAGGGGGGGGGTCGGAGGTCGGACCCCCCTGGCTTTTTAGGGGCGTAGCTCTGGGTTGCAAAATTTTGAAATCTAGAGGGGGGGGTCAGGTGGGGTCCAATGTCCCAAGCAAAATACTTTTAAACCATAAAAGTTTTATAAATAATAATTGTTTTAATTATTTAGTCGAAGATAGTACTACATTTTACTGAATAAAAAGCAATATTCTGGTATAAAAATGGAGTAAAAACATGATTTAAGTTAAAGAATTACGTTTTTGGAAAAAAATTAGTATAAAAAAGTACTTAAAAATTTTCACAAGTGGGAACTGGGGTCTTTGACCCCAGTTCCCACTTTTCCCACTCACTGAGTCCCTGACCCTCCCCTTTCCCGAAATCCTGGCTACGTTCATGCATCTCTCCCAATTGTTTCATCTATGCCCTCCATCCACGCCCCTGGGACCGGGACCTTCCCTCTACCCTAAATTTGAGCAGTGTAGGTGTACCAAAAATTTTTTTTGGAGTATAGCCGAATTACTCCATTTTTAGCTTTTTTCTTGCTGGGATCCCCAAATTTTAAAGGGTGGGGGTGGGGGGAATGGTGTCTGGGGTACCCCGTACCCCCAAATTTTAGGGAGGACGTTAACAGTTTCGATATTTTGTGGGTTTAACTTTCCCCCTACTCTCCCACCCAACTCCCCCCTCCTTTGTCCACCCATGCTCTCAACAGTTTCGTGTTTACAGCTTAAACATCAGCTTATATTTTACTTTAGAATATTATTATTATCATCATTTTTATTGTAACAAAATTCAATATTAACAGTGCTAACAAGATTTATAAGCAAAACTAATTGTTAATTTTAAAAAAATTATACTGAGAAATTTGCGTTTATTACATTCATTGTATATTTTATTAATACGAATTTTTAAAAATGTGTTTAAGATCTGCTTGTAAAAACAGTACTTAGCTTGTTTTGTATGTTGATTTGTCTTATAATGATTTGCATACGGCGCACTATTGTTCGGTTTTTTTTTTCTTAGTCAATGGAACTAATTAATTGCATCGTGCATCGTACTCACTTTTTACAGAATCGTGTACTATAGCAAAGTCATAATTAAATGATAAAAAGATTGTTGTCACTCTTAATTTTTTTTAAAACGATTATTGTAAATACACTTCCCTAAATCCTTTAAAAAAGTCTGTTTTTAGTTGTATCATGATAAACGAAGCCCATATTATAATTTTATTATAATATAGTGCTAGATGACAAAAACTTCGATTCCTTACTATTTTAGTATATGGTATAACTGAGCACTAAGTATCAAATCATGGCACTTTGTAAGGATGGTACAATTCAATAATCAGTACCATTACAATAATAAACAGCGCCATTTTTCGATTTTATTATTTTTGTATTGTATCATTTGACTGAGCGAGAGCCATTCTGAGACTGATGTGATGTGACGTATGTAATGAAGGTTTTTCCAAACTCATAGATAACCGTGTTCAATGATATTCTGGGTGTTAATCAATATAATGCTATAATATAAATTAATATGACATGAACATGATTATATTATGGTTTTATAACAACATCCGCATCCGTAGACATACGCATTACGTTGGACATCCGCATCCTCGGATTTTTAAACTCACATCCGCAGATTTTTGATGTTTAGTTTTACCTCTGAATTTACTTCATACATATTTCTATAAAAAATAATGACGAAATTTCAAATGTACAAAAAGCTCTCGAAGAGCATTTTGCATGTAAAAAGGGGCGGGCTAAAAACAAACACCAAAAATACCATAACGTTTTTTGCGAGAAACAGTTTTTGAACAAAAAAAAACATATAAAATTACAAATTATCATACAAAAAGGGAATCATAATAAACTTAACGTTAATTTATGAATCATAGGTACATATCTTCCAAATTTGACTCCTAGATTTTATCGGTTAATTGCAACGTTTTTAACAGTAGATTTAAGGCTGGTTCATACTTATGACAAAACGTCCTTTGGACAAAGGCCAAAACGTCCTTTGGACGAAGTATGTATGCTTCTTGAAATTTGTCCTTTAGACAAAATCCAACGGAAAAAGTCTAAAGGACAAAAAGTATGAACGCGTTGTCCTTTGGACTTTGTTTTTTGGACAAAATCCAAAGAACATTTTGACGCTGTGTTTTTCCTTTGGACAATTCCAAAGGACGTTTTGTCATAAGTATGAACCAGCCTTTAAACATTTTTAAATGTAGGAGATAAATTAGTTGGAGCCAAGTTTTATTAAAAATAAAAAGTTTTTTGTGTTTTTTTTTAAGTTAATTTATTTCACATTAGGCAGGATACGCAAGACCAATGTTATTTGGCACTAATTGCGCATCCAAATAACACATAATAACACCAAAAATATATAATATACCGAAAAATGTGCAACTCCTATATAAAAAAATAGGTAAAAGTAGCCATTATAATGGCATAGTAGCCATTTTAATTCGTCAAATTAAAATGGAGAAAAAGCCATTATAATAGCCATTTACTGATTTAATTTTACTTTATATATATACTCACAAGTGTGAAACTGTTCGATCCGCAAGAGTCTTTTCGTTTCGGACAGTATTAGCCCGACAAGGGAAAACTTATGCTTCCCGGACAGTATTGCACTTGTGAGTATATATAAAGTGAAATTAAATCAATAAATGGCTATTATAATGGCTTCCACTCCATTTTAATTTGACGAATTAAAATGGCTATTACGCCATAAAATGGAGGGTGCCATTTAAATGAAGAGACTCATTATAATGGCCAATTTTTACTTATTTTTTTATATAGGAGTTGCACATTTTTCGGTATATTATATTTTTGATAACACTATCAACAAACTATATTTACAACTTGGTGTGTCTTGTTAAGACTTGAATCCAGGGACCTTCAGTAAGCCAGACATACGTTCTGCCACTGTGCCACACTTTAGGGTTTATGAATTATTATTTAGTTTTTTTCGGTCGTCCACTTTTGTATTATAGTTTACCCTTATATTTTGAGATATTTTTCATCTTTTGATATAAACCTAGCATTACTTAACGACTAGGAGTATTTTAATTAGGCGTTTATAATTGAACTTAATTTTCTCAAAATAATGTTTTAACTATAATCCATCATTTTTAAACTAATAACATTAACCCTAACGCGAAACATATAAAAAAATTTTTAGTGCATTAGACTAAATATATTTATACTTGTTTGTTCTAATTAAACGCATTTCTGATTGTTATGGGGAATTTGCACTACTTTATGGGGAATTTGCACTACTTTATAGGGAATTTGGTCATGGGGATTTTACACTACTTTTATGGGGATTTTGCACGTCACCACATATACACAACTGACAACGGAGAATCAATTGATAATCACAATTGTTTGTGCTGAGAAATTGTGCGGTCGATCATGACGTATATGCAAATTTCAAAGATAATCTTAACGGCCGCCGGTTACAAAAAAAAGACTTGAACTAGTTATATAATTGTGTTTATTGTTTTTCCTCTGTAAAATATCCAAGAGCCCACCCAGCATCACAAAACTGTGAATTTATTGTCCAACCACAAAATGAAATTTCGCTAAAAAATAAATAACTTTCTTAAGCTGGACACCGATACACCTTTGTTATGCTAGTTAGGTCCTTTCTTAAAATAAACATAAAACTTCTATAGCATTTTAAAAGCATATTAAATTTTTAAAATAAAAAAGACATCACAAACATAACAGAAAAACAAGCTTAAAGTTTTTACACTTAAAACTGATATGACTCGCGAAAAAAAGATTAAAGAGATTATAGTAATTGCCAATAGAGTATATTATACTAATTTTATTATTATGTGGTTAAAATTCCAGTTTATATATGCTTAGAGGAGTGCTCGATGACATCCGCAGATGCTGATCTTCCAAAAACAAGATTTTGCATAATGATGTAGGAAAAAAATAGGCAAAATAAAACCGAAAACCAAAAAAACTTTGAAATTTCTTATGAGAAACAGTTTTTGAACATATTTTGTTTTTTATACATGTCTTTTGAACACAAAAAAGAACACATGGTTGAAATAAAACGACTCGCCGGTGCTCGCTCTGTCCAGATGTTTTACTGAAGAGCACCAATCAAGAGGCGTCAAAAATTTTGGTGCGAAACGCCAAGGGCTGTTAGGTTTAGTTTTTAGGCTGTTAGGTTTAGTTTTCAGCTTGTAGTTCTTACGAAATATATTAATTTATTACTGTTATATGTTTCAGCTTTCATAATTTTTGCTCCCCCTACCCCTCCTTTAAAAAATTTTTTTGGGCGTTTTTGTATTACTTCTCCCGTTTCGTTTTCTATTATCATATAGCTGGGTGGTTTTAAATTTCCAGCTATGTGTCTGGCTTGACTTCGCTCTTCTTCCAAGCAAGTACCAACGTTCAGCACATTAACACCACGCCTGTACATATGGTTGTACATTTGTTCTTGCTGTAAAGCTTGTTTACAAAAATAAATTTGTGATTGTTAGATTTGAAACAAGCAACAAAAACCAACAAACTATGATCGTGGTATAGAATAGATGGTTTAGATATACATAGCTGGCTTAGTATTGTTTTGAAATTGCTAAAGCTTTCTATTTTTATTCCTAAGTTGAAGATTGGAGGATTTTAACAGCTTATTTCTTTTTTAGCTTTTAATAAAACAAAACAACCTTAAATGGTTTTAATTAAACAAACCGGTGTAAATATATTTAGTCAATGCACTAAAAATTTTTTTATATGTTTCGCGTTAGGGTTAATGTTATTAGTTTAAAAATGATGGATTATAGTTAAAACGTTATTTTAAAATAAGTTCAATTATAAACGCCTAATTAAAATACTCCTAGTCGTTAAGTAATGCTAGGTTTATATCAAAAGATGAAAAATATCTCAAAATATAAGGGTAAACTATAATACAAAAGTGGACGACCGAAAAAAACTAAATAATAATTCATAAACCCTAAAGTGTGGCGCAGTGGCAGAACGTATGTCTGGCTTACTGAAGGTCCCTGGATCAAGTCTTAACAAGACACACCAAGTTGTAAATATAGTTTGTTGATAGTGTTATCAAAAATATAATATACCGAAAAATGTACAACTCCTATATAAAAAAGTAGGTAAAAGTAGTCCATTATAATGAGTCTCTCCATTTAAATAGCACCCTCCATTATAATGACATAGTAGCCATTTTAATTCGTCAAATTAAAATTGAGAGGAAGCCATTATAATAGCCATTTATTGATTTAATTGCACTTTATATATACTCACAAGTGCAATACTGTCCGGGAAGCATAAGTTTTCCCTTGTCGGGCTAATACTGTCCGAAACGAAAAGACTCTTGCGGATCGAACAGTTTCACACTTGTGAGTATATATATAAAGTAAAATTAAATCAGTAAATGGCTATTATAATGGCTTTTTCTCCATTTTAATTTGACGAATTAAAATGGCTACTATGCCATTATAATGGCTACTTTTACCTATTTTTTTATATAGGAGTTGCACATTTTTCGGTATATTATATATTTTTGGTGTTATTATGTGTTATTTGGATGCGCAATTAGTGCCAAATAACATCGGTCTTGCGTATCCTGCCTAATGTGAAATAAATTAACTTAAAAAAAAACACAAAAAACTTTTTATTTTTAATAAAACTTGGCTCCAACTAATTTATCTCCTACATTTAAAAATGTTTAAAGGCTGGTTCATACTTATGACAAAACGTCCTTTGGAATTGTCCAAAGGAAAAACACAGCGTCAAAATGTTCTTTGGATTTTGTCCAAAAAACAAAGTCCAAAGGACAACGCGTTCATACTTTTTGTCCTTTAGACTTTTTCCGTTGGATTTTGTCTAAAGGACAAATTTCAAGAAGCATACATACTTCGTCCAAAGGACGTTTTGGCCTTTGTCCAAAGGACGTTTTGTCATAAGTATGAACCAGCCTTAAATCTACTGTTAAAAACGTTGCAATTAACCGATAAAATCTAGGAGTCAAATTTGGAAGATATGTACCTATGATTCATAAATTAACGTTAAGTTTATTATGATTCCCTTTTTGTATGATAATTTGTAATTTTATATGTTTTTTTTTGTTCAAAAACTGTTTCTCGCAAGAAACGTTATGGTATTTTTGGTGTTTGTTTTTAGCCCGCCCCTTTTTACATGCAAAATGCTCTTCGAGAGCTTTTTGTACATTTGAAATTTCGTCATTATTTTTTATAGAAATATGTATGAAGTAAATTCAGAGGTAAAACTAAACATCAAAAATCTGCGGATGTGAGTTTAAAAATCCGAGGATGCGGATGTCCAACGTAATGCGTATGTCTACGGATGCGGATGTTGTTATAAAACCATAATATAATCATGTTCATGTCATATTAATTTATATTATAGCATTATATTGATTAACACCCAGAATATCATTGAACACGGTTATCTATGAGTTTGGAAAAACCTTCATTACATACGTCACATCACATCAGTCTCAGAATGGCTCTCGCTCAGTCAAATGATACAATACAAAAATAATAAAATCGAAAAATGGCGCTGTTTATTATTGTAATGGTACTGATTATTGAATTGTACCATCCTTACAAAGTGCCATGATTTGATACTTAGTGCTCAGTTATACCATATACTAAAATAGTAAGGAATCGAAGTTTTTGTCATCTAGCACTATATTATAATAAAATTATAATATGGGCTTCGTTTATCATGATACAACTAAAAACAGACTTTTTTAAAGGATTTAGGGAAGTGTATTTACAATAATCGTTTTAAAAAAAATTAAGAGTGACAACAATCTTTTTATCATTTAATTATGACTTTGCTATAGTACACGATTCTGTAAAAAGTGAGTACGATGCACGATGCAATTAATTAGTTCCATTGACTAAGAAAAAAAAAACCGAACAATAGTGCGCCGTATGCAAATCATTATAAGACAAATCAACATACAAAACAAGCTAAGTACTGTTTTTACAAGCAGATCTTAAACACATTTTTAAAAATTCGTATTAATAAATATACAATGAATGTAATAAACGCAAATTTCTCAGTATAATTTTTCTAAAATTAACAATTAGTTTTGCTTATAAATCTTGTTAGCACTGTTAATATTGAATTTTGCTACAATAAAAATGATGATAATAATAATACTTAAAGTAAAATATAAGCTGATGTTTAAGCTGTTAAACACGAAACTGTTGGAGCATGGGTGGACAAGGGAGGGGGGAGTTGGGTGGGAGAGAGGGGGAGAGTTAAACCCACAAAATATCGAAACTGTTAACGTCCTCCCTAAAATTTGGGGGTACGGGTACCCCAGACACCATTCCCCCACCCCCACCCTTTAAAATTTGGGGATCCCAGCAAGAAAAAAGCTAAAAATGGAGTAATTCGGCTATACTCCAAAAAATTTTTGGTACACCTACACCGCTCAAATTTAGGGTAGAGGGAAGGTCCCGGTCCCAGGGGCGTGGATGGAGGGCATAGATGAACCAGGGAGATGCATGAACGTAGCCAGGATTTCGGAAAGGGGAGGGTCAGGGACTCAGTGAGTGGGAAAAGTGGGAACTGGGGTCAAAGACCCCAGTTCCCACTTGTGAAAATTTTAAGTACTTTTTTATACTAATTTTTCTTCCAAAAACGTAATTTTTTAACTTAAATCCATGTTTTTACTCCCTTTTTATACCAGAATATTGCTTTTTATTCAGTAAAATGTAGTACTATCTTAGATTAATTAATTAAAACAATTATTATTTATTAAACTTTTATGGTTTGAAAGTATTTTGCTTTGAACATTGGACCCTACCTGACCCCCCTCTAGTTTTCAAAATTTTTCACCCCAGGGCTACGGCCCCAGAAACCCAGGATGTCCGACCCCCTCCCCTTGGACCTCCTCCTAGATTTTGAAATGTCCTTTACCCTGGGTAAAGACCCCCCTAGCTTTGGTGACCGTGTTAATCTATGATGGAGGGATAAAGTATACTCTTAAAATACCGGAGGCTGCTCACCTGTGTTTGAGTGATAAAACACGATTAATGATACAGGTTGTTATCATACATGGGCAAGTTGGCCCGGAGTGGGAGGGGGATTAAACCCCAAGTTAGGGGGGGTTAAAATCCGAGAAACTCAAAATACCCATAATCGTTTTTTTTTTCTGGAGTGCGTTTTACCCATATAGTTTTTCGATTTTGAAGGAAAAATAGGTAAAAAACGCTAATTTTAGGTCAAAAAGCCCTTTTTATAGCATTTTTGAGCTTTTTATTGCTTAAAACATTCATTTTGACCTCAAAACCTAAGTTTGGAGGTAGTCAGAAGTCATTTTAAAGACATTTTTTCCTCATTTTTATAAAATTGGGTGGGGGGTTTAACTTTTTCTCCCCCCCACTCCTGAGTGGGGGGGGGTTAAACCCCCCTTCTCAGAATTCGGGGGGGGGGGTTAACCCTCCCAACCCCCCATGTATGGTTGTTATTGTTTGTATGTTTTTTCAATTTTTAATTACAACAAATATAAATAATTACTGCATCTTTAACTGCTTTCGTTCACAATTAGAAAGGCTATATTTTGCTAAGAATTATGTTTCACAAGTTTTAATCTACCACTGGTTAAAATTCTGTCCTCTACCAAATAAGATCACGGTAAGTCTACATAAAAAAAAGACCGTCCACCGATATTCTTCACTAATTACTCTTCTAGTAAAGATCTTTTCCTAAAAAAAGTAAAACAATAATCACTTCTTTAAAGCATTTTTTTAAAAATACATTAAAATCGTTTAAAAAATTTATTCAGAAATAATTTAGCGTGGTTTGAACAATGCGACATACTTTCAGAATTAGCATGTTTTGAATAATGTCATGTTATTAATAAATTTAACAAAAACAAAAAAAAAACATTAAGCATTATAGTAGGTCAATAATAATCTTTATAAATAGACGTAATGTGTGTGTGTGTATCTCTTTGGCTATGGCTAACACCGACACAGGCTACTTGTTTCTTCAACTTTGCTATACTTATACACCTTCGAAAAATACAATTGAAAAATAAAAAAAACAATAAAACAAAAAGTGACTATTTAAGCAAAATCAAAGTAAAAACTCGAAATCAAAATTCTAAAAAAAATTTCTGCGGTTTTTATAATCAAATTATAAAACATTTTTTAGAACTTTTTCTGCGTGGCGACTCCTTGTGTATTTCACTTGCTTTTCTTGCGCCGGGGAATTTTCGTGTAATTATTGCGAACAAAAAACCATAACAAAAACAATCAATCAAAATGATCAAAGCAATTAAGATGATAAAACAATAAAAAAACCATTTTCTCAAAGTTTTTAACAAGATTATCCTTAGTCATCATGCTCCACTGTGTCATATTAGAAGTGAATTCTAATATTGTGTAACATGATAAAGAACACAATCTTTTTAGTGAGTTTTCAGGCAGAATGGCAAAGCATATTACATGACTGTAAAAAATTAAGCACTAAACGGCGGAGTTTTGCTGGTAAAGTGGCATGTGCCAGTTTTCTTGTCCACATGTTTTACTAAAATGTTTGGTTGTATATTCTTTATGTTAGGGATTCATTTAAGCAGACCTGTGCACGGTCTGGAAATGCCCCCCCCCGTTTTATTGGAGGATTTGCCCCCCCCCGTCTTATTGCCCCCCCGCCAAAAAATT
Organism: Microlaimidae sp. YZB2_3; assembly: GCA_030248175.1. Classification (NCBI taxonomy): domain Eukaryota; kingdom Metazoa; phylum Nematoda; class Chromadorea; order Desmodorida; family Microlaimidae; species Microlaimidae sp. YZB2_3. Next base: position 17,986 of record JASAMX010017676.1, on the reverse strand, counting down.
AAAAAGTTCCCTAAAATTATGACGCCATTTTTGACCTATGATGACGCCATCATCGCAATTTTTTTGCAGTTTTTAGCCTATTTTAATGTATTTTAAGCCATTTCAGACCTATTTTTACTTTATTTTCGCTTTTTTTGTCCCTTTTTTCTCTTTTCCCTTCCTTTTTTCTCCTTTTTTTTTCTTTTTTTTCTTTCCTTCCTACTTGCCCCCCGTTTTGGAATTGCCCCCCCCCCCCGTTTAAACCCCGGGGGGCAGTGCCCAGGTCTGTTTAAGCATTATAAAGTCAAGATGGAAATACAATATTTTCCGTGAAGTACGATGCTGGTGTTAAAACCTACATTTCTCGCAAAAAATATTGTCGGCTTCAGGTAGAAAAGTTCTGAATGAAGCTTTGCAGGCATTCCGTATTTTTCCGCATTAGTTCACCCATTTGGTGCGATTCGCTTAGAATAGAAACGGCACTGAAACAAAATTTATAATAAAAATTAAATCATTGGGTATTGGTATTGGGCAATTTCCCTCAGTTTTGTTATGTTTTTTATAACAAGTCACTGAGATGACAACCATTTTATACATAGTAATGGTTGTGTAAATATATATATATATACATTATATATCATATAATAAAAAATTAATTATTTAGTTAGCGTTGTGATATTAGTTATCTGAGAAAAATACTGTTGTTGTAAGTGGGAATGGCTTTTATAAAAAATAGAGGGGTGGAAAAAGGGAATAGGAAGTACATAGGAAAGAGGTGAAATTAAGAGAAAAAACAAAAGAGGGTCCACTGATGGAGGTTTTTTATCTATAAACTATAAACTTTTAAATTTATAAACGTAAACGTAAACTATCATAGTGTTTACCTTCACTGAAAACATAAGCACACTGTAAACCACTTGATAATAAAATTAAACGATTACTATTAGGGAAGAAGGATTAATGTTTTTTCCCACTCAGAAGTGGTGGTGGGGGGGGGGGGGAAGAAAATGTCAACCCCCAGTTTAAGAAAAATAAAAAAAAAATGTTTTCTAACTATCTCCAAACTTTCGTTTGATGTTAGAAGAAATGTTTTAAGCAATAAAAAGCTCAGATATGTAATAAAAAGGACTATAGGTGAGAGGGAGGCGGGGTGAGATCCACTTCATCCCCTTGCCTCGACATTTTAACCTTCCCTCCTGGACGGAAACCTTGAGCCCCCTCTGGAATTTAAACTCTGACTCTCTCTACCACCTGAAGAAAAATTTAGGTACTTTTTTATATACTATATTTTCTTCCAAATTTTTAATACAAAATCATGTTTTAACACTTTTTTTATATCAGAACAGTATATAGCTTTTTATTCAATAAAATATAGTATTATCTTATCAAAAGAACAATTTATTCAAGTTATTATGGTTTAAAACTATTTCTATACGGACACCGAACCCCATCTGAAATCTGACCCATCTCTAGATTTCAGAATTTTTGACCCCAGGTCGACTCCCCTAAAAAGCTAGGAGGGGGGTCAGGACCTCTGTGGGATTCCCCTCCTACAATTCAAAATGCGATTTAGTTCGAGCAACCTTGCTTTCAGGACCGCGCTCACCTATGAAAACGGCTTTTTAACTTAAAATTAGCTTTTTTTCTACTTATTTTTCCTTCAAAATCAAAAAAAAAAAAACGATATGGGTAAAATGAGTTTTTTGGATTTTAACCCCCTCCACTCCGGGTTACCGAAGGCCAAAACCTACCCCAAAAATGACAGGGGAAGGGTTAAGTTAAGTTTTTCTTAGCTTAGGATTTGCTTACGCTTAGGCTTAGCTTAGATTTTGCTTAGGCTTAGCTTAGGCTTAGCTTAGGTTTTGCTTAAGCTTAGATTTTGCTTAGGTTTGCTTAGCTTAGATTTTGCTTAGGCTTATAGGTTTTGCTTATGCTTAGGATTAGCTTAGTTTTTGTTTGGATTTAGGTTTCACTTAGGCTTTAGGTTTAACTTTAGATTAGATTTTGTTTAGGCTTAGTTTAGGTTTTGCTTAGGGTTAGCTTAGTCGCTGATTTTCTTTATCGTTTTTGGGGTAGGTTTTGGCCCTTCTTCTCCAGGCCAACTTGCCTATGTATGCAATAAAAGGTATAATAAGTTTGCAATCTCAAAAAAATATAATCAAAACGTCTACATGTCCGCGATTTCCGTGTGATTGGAACACTGGCTGTTGCTCATGACTTGACTCCCAATATTGATATTTCCGTTTTGAGAACCCAAACTTGTGTTGTGATCAGTTTCTGAATGATTCTTTAAAACCTGCAAACCAATTAGTAGTTTCTTACTAAGCGAAAAATTTTAAAATTTTTTTTGTTTCGTTTATTTTTTCCCTTGAAACATCTACAAAATAATAAATTTTGAGTTCCCTGACATTATATAAAATTACACATGTACCTACTTATTTTTTAACTGAGAAAAATGTTGAGTAATTTTGTGGTTTTATTTGTGAATAATCTGCATACATAATAATATTATGTATGCAGATGTATAATATTATTATGTTACATGGAGCATTGCCTCGAAAATAAATTGGACAACCTTTTAGTAATGTTAATTAAAAACAGAGAAAAAAATTCTAATTTACCAAAGTAATAATAAAATTCTCTCTGAAACCCGATTAAAATCCTGGACATGCAAACAAAATATTTTTTAAAGTCATATATTACCATAACAAAAAATATTACCATTTGCAGTGACTCGCTGAAAGCCTTTATTAAATTTTCTATGTTACCGAGGTTTTGATCAATCTTTTGAAGCCGATCTTGAATATTCAGAAACTCTCTAAACAGCAAAATAAACCGATTAATCCACAAAATAAAAAAAAGAAACATTAAAAAATGGTTTTAATTTCGACATAGGTTGTTGTTGGTGCACTGCCTGAACGTACCGTCGTTAGTATGACATAATGAATCTGAATCGCCATAAAATACACGTAACCAGACCTGAGCATTGCATCCCCACCGGGGTTATATTGAGGGAGGGGGCAATTCTAAAATGGGGGGCACGGATGCAAATTTTTGAAACGGGGGAGAACAATAAAACGGGGGGAAAGCAGGGGAAAAAGGAAAAAAAGAAAAAAAAAGAGGAAAAAAACAAACAAAAAGCGAATTTTAAGTAAAAATAGGTCTAAAATGGCTTAAAATGCATTGAAATAGGCTAAAAACTACAAAAATGTCGAGATGATGGCGTCATAATAGGCGTCAAACATGGCGCCATACTTTTTGAGTACTTTTTTTATTTTCGGCGAGGAGGGCACTAAAATAGGGGCAATCAAATGGGAGAGCAATAAAATGAGGGGAGGGGGCACAGCCACTAAAGGTCGGTTCATACTAATGACAAAACGTACTTTGGACAAAGTCCAAAGGACAATTTTATAAAAGCCAAAACGTCCTTTGGACAAGCCAAAACGTCCTTTGGACAAGCCAAAACGTCCTTTGGACTTTTGCCTTTGGACGAAGTATGAACGCTATTTAGAATTTGTCCTTTGGACTTTGTCCAAAGGACAAAATCAAAAGAGAAAAGTCCAAAGGACAAAAGTATGAATACGTTGTCTTTTGGATTTTGTCCTTTGGACTTTTCCCTTTGGACTTTTCCCTTTTGGATTTTGTCCTTTGGACAAAGTCCAAAGGACAAAACTCCTTTGGACTTTGTCCAAAGGACGTTTTGTCATAAGTATGAACCGACCTTAATATTACGGGGGGGGGAGAGACATTTTCAGCCCGTGCACAGGTCTGCGTAACTGTGACTTTTTTATCTTTTAACACGCAGAACTGTAAACGTTTTAAGTCAGAGTGACGTTGATTTTAAACTGATTATGATTCTTTGTGTCAGATTAAAGAAGTTATCCTTTAGACAGATTATACAAATGGTAGAAATTGGTGCCCTCGACCTTTTTTTTTAGGATTTTTTGAATGACAATAAAAACCTATGATAATTTCTTTTGTGGTTGAATTTAGTTATTACCTATGTCAAGAATATATAACACAAGAGAATCTCCGACTGTACACTAAATTTTTGACCAAAATTTTGCGAGAAAAGCCGCACTTTCGAATTCGTGTGCGACTTTTCTCGCAAAAATCCGCCATTTTCTGGAAGTTTTCCCGCGCTGCGATTTGTTACATAGTGTTAGTTTTCTCGCAGTAAGAACTGCGACTTCTTTCGCATTCTGTGCTGCTTTATTCGCACTGCGATTATTTTCGCACAGCGAGTCGGGCTGCACAACAAAAAAAATAAAAACAAAGCGGAGCGAAAATTTTGTGTTTAAAGAATAAAAGTCGTTTTTTTACCTTAACATGTTAAAACTTTTTAGTTTTAATAAAATAAAGTAACTTTCCAACGTTTTAAAATTAAATAAAACAAGTTTCGAAGTGTTTTACTCCATTGAAAATGACTACCAGCGTCTGTATTTTTTTTGTTGCGCAGCTAGACTCGCAGTGCGAAAATAATCGCAGTGCGAATAAAGCAGCATAGAGTGCGAAAAAAGTCGCAGTCCCCACTGCGAGAAAACTAACACTGTGTTAAAAATCGCAGCGCGGAAAAACTAGCAGAAAATGGCGGATTTTTGCGAGAAAAGTCGCACACGTATTCAAAAGTGCGACTTTTCTCGCAAAATTTTGGTCAAAAATTTAGTGTATAGTCGGACATTCTCTCGTGTTATATATTCTTGCCTATGTAAAACAGTTTGAATTTTTTAAAAATCAGCATTGTTTTGCTAAATTTTTAATTTTTGAACATGAAATTTTACAATTTTTCAAAAAAATAAAAATTTTTGAAATTTTTTTGGTTTTGAAAATCAACCAGATTACCATTTCAAAATATTCAGACCGCGCTGCCCCTTTCTTATTATTTAACCCCTAAATAGTCCTTTCAACTGTAAAAAAATAAAGAAAAAAGTACCCTTTTTAAGAACCAAACATTTAAATTTTAAAAGCAAAAATAAACAATTGCAGAATTGGGATAATTTACTCATAGATTTCAAGCCAAATAATCTGTTAATAATGCTAAAATTAACTATATAAAAGTAAAAATATATAAAATTTTTAAAAATAAACTTTATTATCAAATTTTTTTTGCAATTTTGCAAAAAAAATGTAAATTTTAAAAAATCATTATTTTTTCTCCGAACTCCATCAATTTACCGATTTAGAAACATGAAACCAAACTTATAATTGGACATTACTTAGCTGTCATATAGTCCATTTAACCATTATAAAATTATTAAAATAAAATTACCCTTTTTTGTATATCAACCATTTAAATGACTAAAATTTTAGGAGCTAATATATAAAATTGCGCAATTGTGATAATTTAGTAATGTATGTCAAAATATTCTGTTAATAATGATTAAAATAGCTATTTTAAAATAAAAAATATAAACTTTTCAAAAATCAACTTAATTTTAAAAAATTTTAAGTTTTACAATCAAAATTTTACAATTTTGCAAAAAACCTTAATTTTAAAAATTTTTATTTTTTCCAAATTTAACCAGTTTACCAATTCAGAAACATGAAACCAAACTTATATTTTGACATTATTTAGCTGTCATACAGTCCATTTAACCATAATAAAATTATTAAAATAAAATTACTCTTTTTTGTATATCAACGATTTGAATGACTATAATTTTATTCTCTGTTCTTTCTAAGCGATACTGGTAAAATTGTGACAAAAAATTTCGTTTGAGCTCTTATAACTTTTGAATGCGCCGCGATCAAAATGCAAATATCTCGCGTTAAGGTCCTTGTATTTTTAGCTACCTCCTGAAATTTTTTTTAAATTTTGAAGGGTTAGCCCCAAAACCCCCAAATTTAGGGGCAATTTTTTCAGCCAAATTTCTAGCTTTTTACTATATGAATCCTTACGTCGGAAATTTTTTGCCCGTGCAAATTGCCCATACTTTCCTGAGCTCAAAAATATATAATTTTTAGGGGTAACCTGCCTGGGTCGGGTACCCTGAGAGGTTAAAGGAGGCTAATTTTACGATTTTTACAAAAATGCTTTGTATGGGGGCAGCAAGTGCACTTTTTGGCATAATTCTCTAAAACTGTTTAACTCACAGGCTTAAGACCCAGGGGGATTTATGCGGAATTTTATGCTCTAACTTTTGGTGACAGTCTCAAAAATTTTTTTGCCCTAAGGCAATGGATGACCCGTGACCCCTAAAAATGTAAACTTTTGACACAGCCTTTTTATATAGGCGAGTAATACATCATTTTAAAACTCTCAACCTGCTGACTTTAAAAATGAATAAAAATTTGATCTAAATGGTCGGGTAACTAAAATAGAGACCCCTTTGTACCCCCAAAATTAGTAAAGGGTGATTATTATGTTTTTATTATTTATAAGCGGTGTTTATATTTGTTCAAAAGCTCTCTGCGTGTTGATTGCAAATATATTACTTTAGGTTAAATTTTTTTTTTGATTACCCGGTTACTTAACCGCAAATACCCTCAAATGGAAAATGGTATTTTTATGAATTTTTTATTTTAAGCGTCGTGTTTATACCCACATGAAAGCTCTCGGCATACTGACTTAAAAAATATATGGTTTATAAAATTTTTTTCAGTGGTTACCCAATGTTTGCACCCATCAATGCACCCCCTAAAATTCTTAAGAGGTGATTTTATTATAATATCTAAAATCGTGTTTGTACTCATATTAAAGCTCTCGACACGCTGATGTCAAAAATATTATTTTTAACTCGAATCAACTAATGGTTACGATTTTTACAACTATGGGTTGTGAAAATGGTAAAAATTGAGTAGATTGAGTAAAAAAATAATATTTTTAACATCAGCGTGTCGAGAGCTTTCATATGAGTACAAACATGACGGTATTATAATAAAATAACCTCTTAAAAATTTTATGGGGTACATTGATAGGTTTAAAAATTGGGTAACCACAAAAATTTAATAAACTATATATTTTTGATATCAGTGTGTCGATAGCTTTTATATGAGTATAAACACGACATTTAAAATAAAAAAAACTGATAAAATTACCATTTTTCACATTTGGGGATAATTTGCGGGTAAGTGACCGAGTAACCATAAAGAATAATAACCTAAAATTAATAGTTTTGCAATCAACACGCATAGAGTTTTTAAACGAATATAAACACGGCTTATAAATACAAAATAATCACTTCTTACTAATTTTGGGGTACAAACTACAAAGGGGTCTGTATTTTGGTTACCAGACTATTTACAGCAAATTTTTCTTATATTTTTTAAATCGGCACTCCGAGAGCTTTAAAATGACATATTACTCGCCTATATAGTGGGGCTGTGTCAAAAGTTGAGATTTTTAGGGGTCACCCATTGCAGTGCCTTAGGGCATAAAAAATTTGGGACTGTCTCCAACCGGTACAATATAAAATTCTGCATAAATTCTTTCGGGTCCCAAACCTGTGACTCAAACAGCTTTTGAGCATTATGCCAAAAAGTGCATTTGCTGCCCCCATACAAAGGATTTTTGCAAAAATCGTAAAATTGACCTCCTTTAACCTCTCAGGGTACCCAACCTAGGCAGTTACCTCTAAAAAATTATATATTCTTGAGATGAAGAAAGTATGGGAAATTTGCACAAAAAAATTCAGATTTACGGATTCATATAGTAAAAAGTTGGAAATTTGCCTGAAAAAATTGCCCCTAAATTTGGAGGGTTTTGGAGCTAACCCCCCAAATTTTTTGAAAAAAATTTTTTTCAGGAGGTAGCAAAAAAATCAAGGACCTTAAGTTAACATATTTGCATATTGATCGCGGCGCATTCAAAAGTTATAAGAGCTCAAACGAAAATTTTTTGTCACAATTTTTCCAGTATCGCTAAAAAAGAACAGAACAGGGAATTAAATCTTAGTCATTCAAATGGTTAATATACAAAAAAAGGTTAATTTTATTTTGATAATTTTATTATGGTTAAATTGACTGCTAAATAATGTCAAAATATGAGTTTGGTTTTATATTTCTAAATTTATAAACTGGTTGAATTTAGAAAAAATAAAAATTTTTAAAATTTACGTTTTCTTGGAAAATTGTAAAATTTTGGTTGCAAAACAAAAAATGTTTTAAAAATTAAATGGATTCTTTAAAAGTTTATATATTTTTTTACTTTTAAAGGAAGGACATCTAAGACTATCGATCTGACAGCTTGGAATAGCGATTTTGAATTCATGGAGAATGCGGGTCTTAAAAAGACAAAATCTAAGCTGCTCGTTTTGAACAATCCAAAGGCGTTTCCAATGGATTTTTCAAAACGTTTAAAGTTACCGAAGGGGACCCAAAGAATTGTTAAAAACGTATCATTTTTATGCAAACACATTATTTTTACCACCTTCCTTCCAAGATTTTCTGCCCAGTACTCTAGGGTGTTTTGTTTTAAAATCACACCCTAGGGTATGTCCGTATGTCCCCCTCTATCTATCAAAAATTCCAACACCGTACCGTAAATTCCCTCCAGCCGTCAGAAGTCGGTGATCTAATTCCAACACCCTACCGTAAATCCCCCCCAGCCGTCAGAGGTCGGTGCTCTATCATGGCAATACATTGTCCAATAGATTTTACGGTTATGTAATAAAACTTCAGAAATAAAATACTCATAATAAGTAATTATTGTATTTTAAAATTAATAAATAAGATTAAAAATGCATAAATAAAAAAATTAATAAACTGACGTAAACTTCGGTAACACTTCTAGGTATTCTGTGCGAAAAGAATCAAAGGCTGAACTCGTCCGCAATTCTTCTAATTTTGCCCAGTTATTTTTTAACTCCGTCCTAAAAATATTTTATTTGTGTTTGGAAACCTAAAAGGAACGACCTGCTAAATAATGGTTTTTAAAGTAATTTTAACATAAGCAAATCTAAATTTAGACCTATTTAGTTTAGGTGAACTTAAATATAGTAATTTTAATATTACATTTAAAACTGAATTACCTAAAATGGTTTTACAAAAATCGTTAAAAATTGGTTAAAAGTCCAGAACCTCCAAGATTTTTAATTTTTTTTGCTATAATATTTCAGGATTAATTAATTTTATTTTTTAAAGCTATAAAATCCATTTACTTTCTCATATAATGCCACCGGGATTCGTTTGAGAGCGACTCGTATTTGTAAGCTTTGTCCTTTTTAAATTGATTTTGAATATCCTGCATTTGCGATATGCAATGTTTAATGGCGTTTGCACTAAAACGGAAAAATAAAGTTATTAAAGATGTAAGCACAACATAGGTGGGCAGGGCAGTCTTCCGGATTTTGGGGGTCTACCTCAAATGCCCCATTTTTTAGTACTGAGACGTCCAAATTTTAGGGGGGTGGTGTCCGTGGTAAGCCAGTGTCAGTCACCATACAACTGCCATATAACTTTCTCTGTACTATGTTTGTTAATGTTAATGTCTGGAGAAAATGTTAATCTTGGTTTTAAATGATAAAATTTATGATGAAGTTGACAATCTCGCTCTATTTCTAGCGGCTATGTATGAGGTTTAGCCAATAACAAACCCTACTAAAATTATTTAAAAATCTGATTACGTGTTGTGTCGTCTTGTGTGTTTAAAACAATCTATCGCAATAAGCCTCTGTGTATTATGAGATCAATAATTAAAAACAAAAAGTAGCATAAGCATTTTACTAAAATTTTAATGATCATTATTAAAATTTTAGTAAAATGTTTAATAATAAAAAACCCAACTAACTCTTGCTCATCTGAGGCATCAAGAATTATGCCGGAATGTGGTGTTAGGGACATTTGATCCATCACAGTTTGGGATTCCGCCATCTAAAATAAAATAATATTTGTCTAAATTTAAAAAATAAAGAAAATAATAGTAAATCAAACACACATACTCGATTTTATTATTGTCAAATAAACAAACATTAAAAATTAAAAAAATTCTTTTAGGACCCAACAGCAAAAGTTAACTAAAGACATATTCTATGAGGGTGAAAACCGCAGGGTGGTAAAGTAACCATTCGTTTGTCGAGAAAATATCACGTGGAAAGAAACACCTGACGCAACTCAAAAATAATTGGCTACATCATCCCTGACAATTTTTTTATTATTTTTATTCTTGTGCGTGTTTTCTTCATGTCTTCCTGACGGCGAGCGGTTACGCTCTTAATTTCAGCCTGAAGGATTTTAACTTTAGGAATCTAATTCTAAATAGGTTAGTAAGGTTAAAATCAAGAAAAAAAACGTGAATTTATATTGCTCAGACTAATGATGGTCCCACTCTCCGATATCATGGTCCATCCATTTAAGGCAAAGGAAACCCCAGAAATCCACCACTTAAATGACCGATATTTAGCAGCTTAAATTTTAATAAATTATTATAATATAATAATTATATCTAAAAATTAATTAATATAATCATTAATCTTTTAAATCTAAAACGGTGATATTATCACCTTTTTAGATTGTTTTGAAAAAAAATTAGTGTACTGAAAAATCTTCACAAAATTATCTATGAAATTATACTATAGGGAGGAGCTACCAGAGTTGCTTTGGAGCGCCAAAAAGCAGAGCTTCACTTCGGATCTCCAAAAAACATCACTAGCTTAGATACATTTAATGTCCTAACTAGAGCACGCCTTACGCGGGGTGCACTTAGTTACAAAATTTGAAAGTTCAAATTAGAACATTGTTTCTAAATGGGTGGCCTTAATTAGGATGGAGAATTGTTTGCATACAAACGCGCCCTAGTTCTTTTAGAAAAAAATCACATAATCAATCACTTCTAACAATGAATGCATTAATACACCAATTCATTAAGTTTTGTACAAATAGGGCCCGACTGGATATCCAATCCGATCCGGCAGATCCTGCCTTTTTTCAATCCAATTCGGCCAGATTTTTTTTTCAGATCTGGTAAATGCCGGATTTTTTTCCGTGTCAATGACAATTATCATAATTTTTTGCTTTTTTTGCTAAACATTGCTTTAATACTATTTGTGCAGCAGAACCTTGAAAATATTGATTGATAGTTTATTGATATTCTTGTTCTTGTTACTGCCTTCTTTTGAACTAAATAAAATTCAAAAACTAAATTTGTTAGTTGTTTGTTATTATTGAAAAAATTCATAAGGGTTTATTTATAATATAAAGACCAAATAATCTTTTAACAAAAACTGGTTAGTTGTTTTGTTTGTTTGTCAGTTTTGAAAAAAAAACTCATAAGCCCCCGCCAGCTGAGACGTTTTTAGCAAACTCTGTTTGCTAATGTTTCGCTGGGTTCTACTCTGATCCAAGAGTCAGCTCTAAAAGCAATCGCTCAAAAAACTAAGGTTTAATTATGATACAATGGCCCATCATAATTTCATTATTTTAAGAAAACAGTTGCTGATGATGAATCGCACAAACAAGAATTGTTTGGAGGTGCGATTCATCAGCATCAGCAAATGACAAAATAGAAAAATAGACCATTATGAGAGCTAAATAAGGGTTTATGAAGACCCATCAGTGCGACTCATTAGTATTGTAACAAAATATTTTATGTTATGTTAAATAATTTAAGTATTTGGTGGTCTGTTATATGATAAAATAACACTATTATTAATTAATTAGGGCTATTTTACACAAAAATTAATTATGAATATAATTAAACTCCAAGTCACAAGATTCAATCCGGCCGGATCTAGTTTTGATCCAATCCGATCCGGCCGGATCTAGTTTTGATCCAATCCGATCCGGCCGGATCTAGTTTTGATCCAATCCGATCCAGCCGGATCTGAAAATCCCGATCCGGCCCTATGTACAAATAAATACTTTTCAGTTGTATTATAACAATAAGATTTACGATTTTTTTTAATTAAAAATTAAAAAACTAAAAATTTTTAAAGCAAAATAACATGTAAGGTTTTTTGGTAGAAATCGATTTTTTATGGCCCCAATTAGGCCCGTCAGACGCCATCCATTACACGTCCTAATCAGAGGCATTCTTTCAAAAAAAAGTTCATAAATAAAACATCTTAGTGCACTAAGAAAGGTGCGTTTTGCTGAGTAGGCCGTAGTCGCCTAGGGCAGTAAATAGTGTTTGGAGTAAAAATATAAAGTCTCACATGATTTTCTCTATTTTGTTGTAGATATTTTTGATATTGACTTGTTATTATTAATATAAAACATCAACCAGACCTCCTCTATCAGCGAAAACAAAAGTTATGTTCTAGGCGGGCTATGTTGGCATAGATGAACAAGGGGGAGGGGTGGGGTGGGGTCCACCCCCTCTAGCCTCAAAATTTTGGTCCCCCCTAGAAAAAAATCCAAGGCCCCCCTAACCCCAAATTTTCGAATTTTTTACCCCAACCCCCCTCTAGATTTAGAAATCTGACCTCTCCCCTCCCCTCTTGAGAAAATTTTAAGTACTTTTTGTATACTAAATTTTCTTTCAAAAACGTAAATTGTTAGCACAAATTCATATTTTCACAACCTTTTTATACCTAAATATCGCTTTTTATTCAATAAAATGTAGTATTATCTTATAAAAAACTATTATTAAACATTTAATGGTTTAAAAGTATTTTGTTTTGGAAATTGGACCTCCCCTGACCCCCCTCTAGGTTTCAAAATCTTTCACCCTGGGTCGACCCCCCCTAGAAAGCTAGGGGGGTTCGACCCCCCCCCTAGATTTTGAAATGTCATTTACCCGGGGTAAACACCCCATCCCTAGCTTTTTGACTGTGTTCATCTACGTATGTTGGGCAACAGATTTTAAGTAATTGGTATGCTTTAAGCCCTAAAAATTTCGCGACCCTTTCTAGCTAACCGGCGTTCTCTTTGCATGCAGAAACAAATTTAAAAAAAAACTGGCATGTCAACATATTTATCTATGTAAGCTTGCACCGGAAATTTAAAGGATATTTAAAAGGGGATTTAATTCTAAGCCTTTTCAAACTTCTAAAACCTGAGTTAATTTTTTTCAACCAAAGACTGTTTTCAATGGTGGAGTAAAGGGTAAGGGAGTTTTTGTTATGAATTTCTAAAGTTTTAGTTACGTCGTTAGCAGCTTTGAGAAGTAGAAAAAATAAATAATTCTTGAATTACGTTTTTACATTTTACTGTATTACATACGGTTGAGATCGTGCTTGTGTGTAAAATACCTGAGTTTTGCATAAGATACACAATTTTGTGTAAAGACTGCACAATGTGGTGAAGCACCTATTTTACTAAATGAATAACCTCATTAAGTATGCAATAAACATAATTTTAGGCCGTTTTTTCGGGTTTAGTTTATATTTATTTTTTTGTTTTATTAGAAAAAAAACACAACAACTTGCGTTGCGCTATGTAACCATTTAAACAAGAAAATTGTAACAAAAAATACCGACCTGCAGTGCCGACAGATCTCTTTTTGCATTAATAATATCCTGCTCGAGATTAGTGAGGTCCTTAATGATTTGATCGGCACTTCCGTCTTTTATCTCCAAATGACGAAGAGTATCACCACCCACATGACTTAAAAGTAAAAAAACACTACCCACAACAGATTAAAACTTAAAACCCCCCACATACACACATAAAAGTTAAATTTTTTAGCAAAAAACAATGAAAGTAATTTTATAGTTAAATAACATTTTGAAATAATTGTAAAATTACTCTTATAAAAAATTTAATGGTTTAAAACTACTTATATAGCTTCTTGCTTCTATGTTTTAAAAAATTCTAAGGATATTAAAATTTTATAAAATTATTTTGAAAATTCATTTTCAGGGCCGTAGCCAGGATTTCAATTGAGGGGGGGGGGATTTTTCGGAAGGTGCTTTATAGGGACCCACAAGGGGGGGGTCTGGGGGGCGGGAGCCTCCCAGAAATGGGGGGGAGGTCTGGGGGCGGGAGCCCCCAGCGGGGCAAGGGGCAGAGCCTCTTGTCAGGGGGGGGCCGGGGGGCAGAATGCCCTCCCCCGGGTGGAAAATTTTTAAATTTTAAGCTTTTAAAAGGCACCAGGAAACCTAAATTTAAGTACTGAATCTTTATTTATTTTCTGTTGTTTTTTTTAAATAAATACAACAAAATAAAATAGTTTCAGGTATTTTATTACCATTTTAATAAAAATTAAATTTAAATTAAATTAAAAAAAATTTTGGTTTTTTGACTATTAATATGCTTTTGGAAGGCATTAGGAAAGTTTCTGTATTAATATTAACGAATAAAATTTTCTCTCCCAAAATTTAAAAAAAACGTAAGGGTTTCTCTCCCCTTATGACAAAATCTGGGGGGGGGGCGCCCCCCCTTCGCCTCCTTGGACACGCCACTGCGTGCCCACAAGGAGGTCTGGATGCGAGAGCTCCCTAGAAATGAGGAGTCTAGAGCGGTAGAACCCTAGCGGTGTCAAGGGGCGGAGCCCCTTGTCAGGGGGGTCCGGGGGGCAGAATGCCCCCCGGGGTGGAAAATTTTTTAATTTTAAGCTTTTAAAAGGCACCAGGAAACCTAAATTTAAGTACTGAATCTTTATTTATTTTCTGTTGTTTTTTTTAAATAAATACAACAAAATAAAATAGTTTCAGGTATTTTATTACCATTTTAATAAAAATTAAATTTAAATTAAATTTAAAAAAATTTGGTTTTTTGACTATTAATATGCTTTTGGAAGGCATTAGGAAAGTTTCTGTATTAATATTAACGAATAAAATTTTCTTTCCCAAAATTTAAAAAAACGTAAGGGTCTCTCTCCCCTTATGACAAAATCTGGGGGGCGCCCCCCTCCCCTTCGCCTCCTTGGACATGCCACTGCGTGCCCACAAGGGGGTCTGGATGAGAGAGCTCCCCAGAAATGAGGAGTCTAGAGCGGTAGAACTCTAGCGGTGTCAAAGGGCAGAGCCCCTTGTCAGGGGGGTCCGGAGGGGCAGAATGCCCCCGGGTGGAAAATTTTTTAATTTTAAGCTTTTAAAAGGCACCAGGAAACCTAAATTTAAGTACTGAATCTTTATTTATTTTCTGTTGTTTTTTTTTAATAAATACAACAAAATAAAATAGTTTTAGGTATTTTATTACCATTTTAATAAAAATTAAATTTAAATTAAATTAAAAAAAATTTGGTTTTTTGACTATTAATATGCTTTTGGAACGCATTAGGAAAGTTTCTGTATTAATATTAACGAAAAAAATTTTCTTTTCCAAAATTTAAAAAAAGTAGGATCTCTCTCCCCTTACGACAAAGTCTGGGGGCCCCCCCCACCCCGTCGCCTCCTTGGACATGCCACTACGTGCCCACAAGGGGGTCTGGATGAGAGAGCTCCCCAGAAATGAGGAGTCTAGAGCGGTAGAACTCTAGCGGTGTCAAGGGGCGGAGCCCCTTGTCGGGGGGGGTCCGGGGGGCAGAATGCCCCCGGGGTGGAAAATTTTTTAATTTTAAGCTTTTAAAAGGCACCAGGAAACCTAAATTTAAGTACTGAATCTTTATTTATTTTCTGTTGTTTTTTTTAAATAAATACAACAAAATAAAATAGTTTCAGGTATTTTATTACCATTTTAATAAAAATTAAATTTAAATTAAATTTAAAAAATTTGGTTTTTTGACTATTAATATGCTTTTGGAAGGCATTAGGAAAGTTTCTGTATTAATATTAACGAATAAAATTTTCTCTCCCAAAATTTAAAAAAAACGTAAGGGTCTCTCTCCCCTTATGACAAAATCTGGGGGGGGGGGGGGGGGGGGGGCCGCCCCCCCCCCCTTCGCCTCCTTGGACACGCCACTGCGTGCCCACAAGAGGGTCTGGATGAGAGAGCTCCCCAGAAATGAGGAGTCTAGAGCGGTAGAACCCTAGCGGTGTCAAGGGGCGGAGCCCCTTGTCAGGGGGGTCCGGGGGGCAGAATGCCCCCCGGGGTGGAAAATTTTTTAATTTTAAGCTTTTAAAAGGCACCAGGAAACCTAAATTTAAGTACTGAATCTTTATTTATTTTCTGTTGTTTTTTTTAAATAAATACAACAAAATAAAATAGTTTTAGGTATTTTATTACCATTTTTATAAAAAAGAACAAACGTTTTCATTGAGGTTCCTGCCAGCGAAATTGGTTATGTCCATTAAGTGCCTTTGTGGCTCTGTCATTTTAACAGTAAGTAATTGAAAAAGACGGTTTTAAAGTGAGTAACCAAAGCATTTAAATAAAAAATCCTAAGAAAACCGCTTTTTTATACCAAAAAAGTGGTTGAATCGTGACTTCCTGCTCTTTGATACTGCCGCTTTTAATTAACCAAAGGGGGGACCCTTACAAAATTTTTTGTCTTCCCAGAATTTGAGGGGGGGATTAATCCCCCCAATCCCCCCTGGCTACGGCCCTGATATATATATATAAGTCGTCAAGTTAGATGTTTTGTTTTATACAGAGAAGATATCGCACATTATTCCTTTATTGTTTACCCACCTTTTTATCATTAATCATCTTAAACTATTATAGACACAAGAAAATAACAGAAGTAACATGGTAAAAAAAAAACAAAAAAAATATCAGCAGGATAAAATGCATTAAGTGGGGTACTATTTTTTGAGGAGTATTTTTGGTTCAAATGTGCGATATACAGCTGCTTTCCACGATACCACTTTAAACGGGAAAACATGCATAGATAATTGATTTGTTTTACAGAAAATTTGTTAATTCAATAATGTTTTTATTGCTGGTATTATTTTGAAAGGAGACAATTTTTAACCAAATAAGGGAAGGTATATAAATTTGCTTTAGAGTTAAAAAGCAATTCTTTTTTTATAATAACTCAGTAGACAGAAAGCTGATGTGTGTGGTCTTTTTTAGCACAAGGCAGTGGGTCAAGCTCTATTTGATGAGGTCTGTCGACATCTCAATTTATTGGAATGTGATTATTTTGGCCTTGAATTCCTGGATTGTTACGGGAACCATGTAAGTATGTTTGATGTTTATGGAAAAAAATTGAATTTTTAAGTATTGTTCTTTAAAATATTTTGTTGATGGTTTATATTATGATCGTCATGACAAGCGTCTAGTTTTTTGGTGGGAGAAAAGGGGTCCATTTCGGATTCCGCTGGAATTAAAATTTTAAAGTTCATAAAAAAACTAAAGTTGCTTCAACGCATCGGATCTTACTAAGTATATAGCACTAAACAAACAAATTCAAAGACAATTTGATGAAAAAAATATGTATTTACAGAAAAAATTTTTGAAATATGTGGGCACAAGAAGGTTAACCACTTAATCCCAACTTCTGAGTTAAACAAAATCCCCTACCCTCATGGAAAATGGAAAACTTAAGTTTTGGGGATACCATGAGTGTTTCAAGTATGGGTTTTGGACCTAAAATTCTCAAAACCGAACACGATTTTGGTGGTATAAAAAGGTGGTGGCGGTGGGTAATTTAAAAAAAAATTATGACCAGCATAAACATGAGAAAGATTATATAAAAAATTATATATATATATAATATTTATTATATATATTATATTTATTATATATAAGGAGAAAGCATGAATAAAGTCAACACATTTAAAAGAATAATTGATTAATTGTAATGTTTGTAGTGTTGGTTGGACAAGGAGAAAGCGATTTTGCGCCAAATCACGGCGACCCAATCCGACGCCCGGTTTTACTTCGTTGTGAAGTTCTACACTCCGAATCCTGCAGATCTGGAGGAAGAATACACCAGGTATTTTAAGTCTTATAATTAAGTTTAAAAGTCAATACCAACCGCGGTAATTTCTTTTTTTTCCTCCTATATTTGCTCTTATTTGATTTAATAAGCATTTTTCTTTTACAATTTAATCTTATATATAAATTAAGTTCTTTTCTTGTTTAATGTTATTTTCTTGATCAACGGATTAACCGCTCTTTTTTTCCTATTTACTTTGTTGTGAACATAGGTGGAATTTTTTTGGGACCGCCAAATTTTAGGGGGGTGTCCGTGTCGGAAGTTATCAGAATTTTTGAGGAGTATAACCCCCAATCCCCTCCGTTCATCTATGCCTCTCTACCCCGTTTTTGTAACGAAAAATAGTACACCAATTTTTTGCTAAAA